>CM038230.1:97497328-97588531 GCA_021442155.1 Cymbidium sinense | reverse complement strand
TTGTTTTTCATCTAAAACAAAAGTTGCTCATCTCTATTGCTATTATAAATGCATGCCCCTCTTTCATGCCTCGCCTTTCTTTTCTTTTCTTTTTTTTTTTTGAAAAACCTATTTTGGTTTCTCTTCCCAATCGTTGCTTGCTTTTTCTCGCAAGAGGCATCATCTCGTCGAGCTATCGCTGGAGGAAATGCATTGTCTTGTCGAGCCATCGAGTCAAACTCCCGAGTCACACATTAAACGTATGAGCCAAGCTCGAGCTTGAGCTTTGTCTTTCGACGAGTCGAGCTCCAATTCATTGCGACTCGACTCATTTATACCCCCAGGTGCCTCTCTCTCTCTCTCTCTCTCCTCCTCTCTCTCACCTATCAAAAACACTAATGGGCACAACTTCTAGCTCTATCAAAGAAAACAAGGCAGTATTCTATTGGATGGCAAAACCCTAATTAGAGCATCCTGATTTTGTGCATAGCAATCACTCTCTTGATCAATTTTACATCATTTTAATGGTTTCTTTAAAGTACTTGAATTAAGTTGATTTCTTGAAAATCTTAATCCTTGTAATTATGCATAAATCCTTCATCAAGAAACCCTAAGGAACCATAAATTCACCATTAACCCTAAAATCCTTGTCAAGATATAAGAAACACTATAATTCCAAGTCTACCATCAAACGTTGAGTTCACATTAGCCTACAATATCCTGAATTATAGGCAACCTATCTCCACCTTTCTTGCCTTCCAATGTATTGTATGGCTTCCCTATCACTTCTTGAAGCTTCATAGCTCCTCACCCCTTTGTTTGTGCTTCTTGGCATCAACATGGAGGATCTACTTTATGTTATGCCAGTATCAGCACCTCTTTGCCATTCTCCTCTTGAGACACTATGTTGGGGGCTTGGTATACCTACTCCAACCTCTCATTATGCTTTGGTTGTTATCATAGAATCTCATGATGTGTGTACTCCCATAAAGGCACACACCTCTCCCCACTTCAGCTTCTCCCAATATTCTTATGGTTTTCAACGGTGCTTTCATTGCGCACTCCTTGCCATCTTTTATTCACATGGATGATGATGATCATCAACTCCTATTTTGCTTAACTAAGATAAAGCTACTCCTCCTATCAAGCCTACAACTCCAACATTTTTTTTTTATGTTGTTGTTATTGTTGTTGCCTTGATTGGGGAGGAGGGAGGGGAGCCGAACTTGGATGCTTACAAGATTCCTTTATTCTGTCAACATGACTAGAATCATGCTCAACACAAGCAACACATTACCATTCATGATAAACAAGCTCACTTTTTTTTATGTTTTTGAGGCTTAGATTTTCTAATTTGACAATACCATTTTCTTGCACTATGATTTGTAAATTTCTATTTGGCCTCTAGAGTTTGATGATTATATATACGCTCATGTAGATAGTTAGGCTTTACATCAAACGATAACTTCTGGCTAGACTTGATTGTCATAAAGATATCAAACTATCTTTACAAAAGATTATTCAAACATTTTTGTCATTGTTCATATTATGTGAATGGCCTCCAAATACATATATTGAAGTGATCTCCATGCTTTAACATATATGAAGAGCCTCCTATTACCCCAATACTAGTAGTTTTCCCTCATTTGCATGCCAACTTCATCAAACAATCTATACCACACTTACTATGATCAATTTTGGCAAACTAATACAAGTGGGATACTACTACAACCAAAGTCTCAAACATCACTATGGTGTTTATTAAAATAAATGTTCCTTCTCTTTGCAAGGGAGATATGGTTCGGCACTTCAATATGTGGTTTAGTAAAAATATATAATTTGAGGGCTTAACCTTATATTATCAGTCTAGTAAAATCTTTTGATATGAATATGATGTTTGCTTCAATGCTCATCCAAAATCACAAAAGTCAACAGTTGGGGACTCATAAATTAGATTGTTCCATTGATGGCATGGACGCAAGACTTATATGGTAAATATAAATGATCAAAATGTACCTAACAACCTACTAGATGTTTTGCCCTACCATGCCTCATTAGATTACTCTTGTGCTCTATTACTTATTCTAGCTTCCTCTTCAAATTTATGCCTTCCCCAGCTAATGTAGGTTTGTTGGATGATAGTATCCTCCTCCATCTTTAGCATCATCAATGCAAATGTCAAACCTATTACTACTTTGAGAACCATGTATGAAAAAGTCATCTTTAAACCTATTGAGAATCCCACAATTACTCATCACTCTTGATGCTATAATTGATCCCTAATGTTAATTATGATTGTTCTAAAGTACGCGATGATGATAATTCAAGGTCTAATCAATATCAAGATTCAAAAATAGTTTATCTAATTTAGTTGATAAAAGATTTCCAATTTATGTTTTCTCAAAATTCACAAACATTAAAAAAAAGTATTTATTTATCTTCTAGCTTTATTAGATTTCAACATAAATGTAATAATTCTCCTAATAACTTTGGATTTCTAGACTTAGCAGGAGTCTAAATGTGAATCTACTCTCCCTTTGGATTGATATTATATTGCTCTTTTAACAAGTAATTCTTTGTTTTTATTGCTTTGTATAACTTTTTCAATAACAAGTAATAACATTTCATTGTTTTAACTAAATATTATACCAATTTCAATATTCTTATAAGTACATCTTCCTAATTCCCATAATCTCCCAAATTTTCAAATTGAATTATCATAACACACCAGTTGTGTTATCATGTTGATTTTAAATCATACTTTATATCAAATTATTAGTTTATTATTATTGTTTTTGTTTGATTAAAGATAGAGAGAAATAGTAGAAAATCCTATAAAGCTACAAACACAAAGCCAAAGATTTAGATAGATCACTGATGAGAAGATATTCAAGATGTTAGGATAGGTTGAATCTAACCTTTTTAACAAGATACCAAAATTTATAGCAATCCTTTTCTTAAAAAAAGGAGAATTGAGAAATCTAAAAGGTGTATCTTACAAATCTACTTACTTTGTTCTCAACAAAGAAGTTCCCAAATCATGCAAAAGCCCAAGAGGACAAGAACAACACCAACTTAAATAGGGATTTGATCGAATTATAATGATAAACTACATCATGCCAACACCATCAATAGGCATATGACACTACATATATATATATATATATATATATATATATATATATATATATATATATATATATATATATATATATATATATATATATATATATATATATGTGGCACCAACACCAACAACAAAGTAGATTGCTACCTTTGCCACATCAAATGGATCAATTTAAACTTCCATATTGGTCAAAATATTAATTCAATTTATTATATGATAAATAGAGTCAACATTATAAGTATAGGCAATGATTTTGTCTTATTATTACATGTCATTAATTTCATAGGAATAAAAGATAGAAAATTGGGAATGAAGATTTTAAATGCTCTCCAACACCTAACTCAATCCAATCATGCTAATCTAAAAATGCAAATTCAAATATTAGTTTGCCTACGCTAACCCACTCCAAGGTTAGCCATGTTGATCCATTAGGTTAGCAAAGTCAACTCAAACAAACATTAATACCGGTCAAATTAAGGTTAACCTTGTTGACCTAATAA
Source organism: Cymbidium sinense (assembly GCA_021442155.1). Classification (NCBI taxonomy): domain Eukaryota; kingdom Viridiplantae; phylum Streptophyta; class Magnoliopsida; order Asparagales; family Orchidaceae; genus Cymbidium; species Cymbidium sinense. The sequence continues at coordinate 97,584,925 of CM038230.1, read as the reverse complement.
GGATTAGACATTTTATGCCATATTAATTAGAACTTAACTATATATCATTATGCATGAATTTACAGATGATTACCATGGATGTGGAAATAATCAAGCATCCATATAAGAAAAACCATCCAAAGTCTTCTAAACATGAAGATCAAATCCAAGCCATTCATTATGGAGCAAATGACAATATCTCTTTATGGATATGATCAGATTAATTTTTGAATAACTATTAGCTTGATAATTATTTTGTTTAGAAGCGTTGATATTAGATATCGTGATTAAATTTATTTTTAAATTGAATCCAATGACCCTTCATATATTATTTATATTCATTGTAATCATAAATAATTTATCTTAAACCCTCTCAACTATTATTTTTTATTCCCTCTTATTTTGTGCATGCCCAGCCTCCCACAACCTCTCTCTATTGCACAAAGAAAGCTTGTATCCTTAAGCAAATCCAACAACTTCCTATCCCAAGCATGCAACACAAGAATTCTCTCTCCTCCTATTGAAACCACAAAGCTCCTCAATTTCTCCCCACTCAAGAGAACAAGATGAAGAGATTTTATTGCATAAAGAACATAATTAGCGTTTATGAGAATCTTTATCCATGGTAAAGATGCCCATCTTTATTCACATTACATCATTTTCATAGTTTCTTATAAGTCCTTGAATTAGGTTTCTTTTTTAAAAACCTTAATTTTGGTATGTATGAATAAACTCCTCCTAAATTCTCCATAAGTCATAACGTCGGATAAATAATTCAAAAAATACAAAGGATTTTATCAAATCATAAAATCCACGAGACTTAACCTACAATATCCCAACAGTTCCAATAACACTTGATGTTATACTCCACAATTACGAGGTAAAAAATCAATATGATGTTGTATTATCTTATTAATCACATATCAAAAAAGTATCAAAAGTAATAATAAATCAACAGAATCAATCAATTAATAAAATCTATCTACCTAGAATCAACTATTGAACTAAATAACTTTTTATTGTCAAAAGCAATACAAAGATTCAAAATCAATATGATCCATAACAATAAGGCCCAAAGAAATCCACTTACCTAAAAAAGAAGGGTAACATTCCTAAGACAACATACAAGATGTTTGTCAACTTTAGGATTAGTAATTGATCCTTATGTACAACAAGTATTGTTACAACATATCCTGAAATAATGTTTCTACAACATCCACCCAAACTAAATTTTAAATTTATAGCTTTATATTCATTTCACCGAAATTTAATCATGACCAACCAAATACAAATTTAAAAAACTCGCATCTCATCCTCACAACAAATGGTTAGAAAAGTCATGCAAATTGGAAGAGACAACTTGATATCAATTACGGAAACATTAAGGTGATGACACACTTTCTCCTTTTGCAAAGCATATGGCAGTAACATTTTGTGCTCTACCTACCTCATCATGAACGCACATTTGCTCCCGAGAACCTAATATCCCCATCCGAGGCCTGCAAGTTAATCACATTTAGACAATAACTATTAATATATCTTTCAAAGATACAGTTCTAGCATTGAGAAATCATAGCTGTGTATTGAAGTTAAGATTAGAAACAAGAATTGTTTATAAAGTTCAAACTAGTAAAAAAAGGTATACCTGTAGTTGGTTGCTTTTAGTTCAATGACTGTTTCACCGACCGTGAGTGCGAACGTATATAATGACAGAGAATTTAGATTTTGAAACTTCGTTGTCCACTATCGTGCGCTATTTCCGTAAAAAAATAGTTTTTGCCTTCATCTACATTCATTGAAAAGCCACCCAACGTCTTTCTCCAAGCTAATGTGGCACATAGTAGGCAAAGAGTTTTCCCTGTCCCTGTAGGACTCTCCAATAATGCATTACAACCCTACAATGGTAATACATATTTTAGACCAAATAGCTAATTCTTTGTAACTATTTTGTAGTTTGCATACACAATTATGTTTCATACTTTCAAATCACTAATAAGATGAAATATTGTTGATGGAATGGGCACCAAAAAATATTCAACAAATTGTTTGCAACACTTGCATGCAATGCTGAAAAAAAGAGGTTTATGATATAAAAACTATTGCATTCAAGAGATCAAGCTAGGAGAGTGAGGAACCATCTTGATCCCATGACCAATTAATAGAGAATGTTAACAGAGAAATTTTTACATGAAGAGGCATGAAGGGAAAAATCACAAAACTGGCCTAATTGAATAATATTCACTATTATAAAAAGAGATACAAGATATCAATCTTTCCTATCTAATTGGAGAATGAATCAATACAATGTAAAAGAATGTGTTACAAAGCTATTTTAAATAATTACAATGTAGAATGGTAGTCAGCACCATTGATCCAAGCAAAAAATGGCATATAAGGAGTTGGGACTACAACTAATAAAGAACAAGAGTAGTAGCATCCCAATAGAAAATTGTGGCACGGGTCTTAGCAATGAGGGTTGTGATTTAATTTTTGCTAATTAGGGATATTATAAATAGAGCTAAATAGTACCCACACTTTCCCATATAATCAAAGAAGGTGTCAATATAATACAAGGGTATAGGTTACTAGGGCTATTTTTAGTAGTTACAACGTTGAATGGTGGTTGGCATAGGAACTTTATAAGTTGTGGATAAGACTAACAAACAACAAAAGTAGCGATGTCACAATAGGTAATCATGCCACGAACGTTGACTTGGGATTTGTGGGAAAGGGCTGAAGTGCAGATTTTATTATGGTGTGGAGTTGAACATATGTATTGTTGCAATGCAAATTTTGTAATGAATGGTTATAACAAAAATTTTGCCATCATACAATAAAATAACATAAGTATTGATGCAACATATGGCTATAGTACAAGGATATAATGTAGGTCTTGATGTGGTACAAAATCACAATGTAAGTCTTGTCATGACTTGAACTAACCCTAAAAACCAACATCAATCCAACGACAATGATCTAATGGAGTTCACCACCAACAATATCACTTATTAATATCATAAATAAACATATCATATACCTTCATATTTTGAGCACATAGACGGTGAAATTTTGAAATTTCAAAGATTTGAGTTGGCAAGAATAATTTTAGAAAGGTTTAACACCTCTTAAATGGGGTCATGGGAAAGTAACAAAATTGTCATTCATGATTATTAGTGATGTACCATAATGGTAGAGTTATTAATGAATGCAAAGAATACCTAATCAATTGAGAACTATTGTTGGCAAAGGACAACAATTACAACATACCAATGGGTTAAAAAGACGAGTCTTGTGACTAAATGCTAAATGCTACAATGCAAATCTTGAACGCAACGAATGTGGCATGAGTCTTGTGAGTGAGGATTGCAACCCGAGTCTTATGACGAGAAGAGTATTGCAGTGAGGATTGCAACCTGAGTCTTATGACAATGCGAATTTTGCAGATGACGATTGTGACACAAGTCTTGTCATGATGTAGGGAATTGCTATAAGTTCGAAAGTGGCATAGAACTGAGGTGCAGGCCTTGCTACATCACTAGGTGTTAGCACAAGTTTTGCTATAGTGGAGGTTTGTGATGAAAGTCATTCTATAGTGTAGGTTTTAATGCAATGCAGGGATTGCAATGTAAGTCTTGTTATGGCGTGGGTGGTGGAGTTATGATGTAGATCTTGTAGTGGCACAAGTCTTGCTATAGTGTAGGACTAGCTCCATCACAAGTCTTATTATCATGTAGGTTTTGATGCAACACAATTCTTGATGCGGTGCTAAGCTTGATGCAATGCAAGCATATACTGCAAGTCTTATTGCAATGTAAATCTTGTAAGCAAATCTTAATTATAGGATTTCTTGAAGGGAATGAGACATCTTCAAGACCAAAAAAAATCCAAATATATTGAATGTGTGGTTATTTTACAATTTTCATTTCCACAAAGAATATTCCAATCTTTATCGAAAACATTCCCAATAGAGAAGATCACATCCTCCCATGATTCGATTGCGATCAAGCAATACTATTGCATAATCAAATTTAACTATCTAGCCCACTAAAACCCGGGAAAACTTATTAGGTTGATAATAGTGGTCTAGTGATGCTGACAAATATACCACATCATGTATCTCTAAGCCATGAGCGCTTTCTAGATGATCAATCAACATTTTAACACTACAATATAATGGAATAATTCAAAGAAATATCATAATCTATTGTTTTTTGTGTGGAATAATTCCTCTCATGGAGAAGATTGTTTCACCTGTAATGAATAATGAAACAATGAAATATCAAAGGTTTTTGTGTGGAACAATTCCTCTCATGAAGAAGATTGTTTTACCTCAAATGAATAATGAAACATTGAAATATCAAAGGCAAAATAGCTTCAAATCAAATCTTCCAACAATGAATCGCATAACAATAAGCATGCATAGAAGATATTGGAGGCCAACAACATGTTTTTCGTAGCAAAATGGGCCATTGAGCAAAATGGGCCATTGCAAAGCAAAACCAACCAAAGGGGCACTCAAGCTCATGTGAACTTATAACAACAAAAGAAATAGCCAACCAACTCGATCCAACCCAATCAAGCAAAACCAAGCTAGTTCACTACGAAAGCAAGCTAATTTTAGGCATTTTAGTATTCTATTCAGGTAATTTCAATGGCTACGTACTCATTGTGATGCGTTAGAACTTATGATGGTCATGTGAACTTATAACAACAAAAGAAATAGCCAACCAACTCGATCCAACCCAATCAAGGTTGCCCGCCTAAACCAAGCTAGTTCACTACGAGCAAGCTAATTTTAGGCATTTTAGTATTCTATTCAGGTAATTTCAATGGCTACGTACTCATTGTGATGCGTTAGAACTTATGATGGGAACATTATATTAATTTCAGCTTCTTTAGTCTTCAATTGATCAGTTTAAGTAAAAATATGTTATTTAGATTTATTTAATTTGTACTAGATTAATGTTTTTCGCATCAAAAATAGAGAGCTTTACTATAATTACAAAATAAAATTTAGGGACCATTTGGTATCCTATTTTAGGCAGCATTTAAGCAATATTCCTCACAAATCCTAAATCCTAAAACAAATAACAATATAATTTATCATGATCTATCAAGATTTAATAGTCATCGTGTCAAACAATTTTCAAATTTTAATCCTCTTCAAATGTAGCAAAATATGGATTTACTAAATTATACATGAACTCCGGGACAAAAAATTTCTCAGAACTTCGGGCTCCAAATAACATCTATAAGTGGATGAAAAACCCAAATGAATTAACCGACCGGATGGAAAAATAACTGGGGAGACCGTAGCTACTGTGGCTACTGAACAACATCTCGGAAGCATATACTCCTGAATTTTAAATCAGACAGCAAGTGGTCAAGAAAAGAGAACGTGCTGTGAGTTATTTTGCTGGAGTGAGATTAACTGGAAGCTTCAGACGAAATGCCTGACAAATCAACTGATGAAAGAAATACTTGCCTCCTGCAAGGACTGTATGACCTTTTCCATGTAGACGACTTGACAATCATACGCTTCGTAGGGGAAATCCACATTGATCCCCCTGATTTTGTAAATAGGCATCTCGGAGGCTTGGAGGGGCAGCTATGACTCCCAAGGAATCACTCGCCCATCAGGCAGACTGCAGACGTTCGCGCCGGATAAACCCTAGAGATCTCCTGTGTAGCTTCTTAAACATTGAGTTGGGGAATTTGCCGGTGATTTTATAATTTTTGAGAATTTCGCATCCAAATTTGGAGGTTCATAGGTCCATTAAATTGATTCTGCATTTTAATTTATTCTTAAATTCAGACTACATAATCTTTTTGCATTCGTTCTTAAGGATCAATTTTTAATTTTATTCAAATTATTACTGCTCAACAAATCGAACAAATAAATTCATTATTTCCTATTACTAATTATTGAGGCATTGAATCTGAGGGTGAGATCATTTATTTTTTGATTGAAGATTGCTCTATACTGCATGTGAAATTCTTAACTTTGATTATTTACTTAATTCTTGTTCTAATAGAAAGATTTGAATTATCATTAACACTTATACTTTAATATTTACATAAATAACACTCAAATTTTTATTATTACATCAAAAATAATATTATCATTAATTTTTTGAAACGAAATATATTTTGTCATGCATAAAAAAGTATTATATTTATAATTATCAAATTTTAGGCATTATACATATAAATGCATAAGAATTGTTGTTATGTATGTAAATCTTTCTATATATTTTTTATATTCTTTTATCACATATTTTGACGGTGTGCCTCTTTTCGGAGCTCGAATGTGATAAATAGCTCGCTAAGGAAGGTATTGAAGGGAGTACAATGTAAGAAGAAGAAGAGCGGTTCAAGATTGTGACTCTCCTGCGATCAAACTTGTTAAAACCAAATAAATAACACGCACGTGCACACACACGCACGCGCACACACACACGCAGGAATCTAGAACCTCGTAGTCAAAAGCTTCAGTAGGGACATCCCACCTGTGAATAGAAACTTCTTTGTTTGTCTTTCTGGTCCACTTATATATATATATATATATATATATATATATATATATATATATATATATATATATATTTATAAATTTTATTATTTTAAGGCACATAATGTCAAACTTCTCATGTTATTACACTTATTTTAAATTGATTGCATTTTTTATATCATGATAACAAGCTTTTTTTCTCATAATTTTATATTGGTAGACATCTTGGTTTGCAGGACAACCTATATAATTGTAAAAATATGATATCTGGTGGTTGATTAGCGTGGAAGTTGCATACTTTTTATTGCATTAGATCAACAATACGATACATATTTTTACATAAATTTTAAGGATTTCATGGCTCTAATGATTTGAATTTTGAATCTTTTAGGTGGGTAATAATTAGAGCAAAATTCAGAAATAAATGCACAATTTTGTGTGGAGAGCTATCTAGAGCAGATTTAATTGGCATGATCTTGATCTAATTTGATATTTAACATACAGTTGAATAGAAAAGACAGAGAAGCTAATGCTAGGACACTTGACTTTGAAGCCTAGGTGTTATATGTAGATACGAGCAGGTGCTTCAGATAGAGAATCCAGTGCCATTCTGACCCCCATGCGTCCAATTTTACTGCTCAAATATTATATATAAATTCCATGGATATATGAGACAGATGCTCTGGTGCCCAAGTGACAACTAGAGCCAGCCTCGATTTACCTTAAATTAACTTTTTTTTTTTTCAATTAATCCAAGGACTATATAAGAATGCTTTAGGGAAAAAAGATTGGAGATGACAATAACATATTTTCACCAATTTCCCTAATGTATTGGAGGGTCTCGAGGCAAGAAATTAGATTTCATCTATTCATAGTTTGGATTAAGCCATTGTAGGAAATTCAAAAGGACAAGGAGACAAGACAAGGATGACAATAACTAGTGTTCTTCTTGAGTTTTCCTCATCATTTCTTTTATTTTTATTAACAATATATTCATGTTGGTTGGTTACATTTCTTTTATTTCATCATAAACTAAATTTTATTTTCTCGATATCATTTATTATTTTATGTTATTTTTATTTTTAACGAGAGTTTGGATGTTTGTTTAATTTTAAATTACCATGTGTTTGTTCTAGTTTATATGTCTATTGATTGATTGGCCATCCATCAATAGTCCAAGAGATTTGGTGGAAAACAAGCTAATATTGAACAAAAAATTACAATGATATATCACATGATATAGATAACTACGAAAAAAACTATATAATTCATGTAAAAATCCAAGGAATTTTGATGAATTTTCTCAATGTTTGATTAATCATCAAAGATAGATGGGTTGTATAAAAAAAAATCTTAAGCTTTCGAGATAAAGATAACAATCACCATGATTAAACTTCGATAAAGTTAACAATAGTTCTTTAGTTAAAATTCCTTAGTCATTCAAATTAACATAAAATAGGTCGTAGTCTTATATCACAGTAGTATTGGGGTCTCCCTAAAATCTTCTACCTTAGGTAGTTAGAGTAGCTAGTCCCTTGGTAGATTTAGGCACAATTTTACATTTGTAAAATCACCTCAAGTTGACCTTTCGAGTAGCAATAGAGTGACATAATTTTAGTACTTAGCGTGCAATCCTCACGATAAATGGTAACGCTATTATTCACACTTAACTATTATATAAGTGAGAATGTGTTTTTTAGTATCAATATAGGTTGACTTAGTCGATCGAGATTAGACAAATTATTTGTCAGTAATTTTCGCCGATCACCACCATCGTCGCCAATCATCCCTGCCGACTACCGTCGCCTATCATCCCCGTCGACTACCGGTGATCCAATCGACATTAGCCGTCATGTTGCAATACTGTGCGCTAACTACCGCCGTTGCCACCGCCAATATCGCGGTATTTCGCCGGTACCACTATCGCGCCGTCATCTCGCTGAAGACGCTGCACTGTTGCTCTGAAGCTATTACCCTGCCGCTAACCAGCCGCCGGCTTACCTAATCAATTATCGCTTTACCTTTTCATGGTACCACCATCATCGCTGGGATCCCATCATTTACGTTTGGCCATACTGCGACTATAGCCGCTGCATTGCAGACCATCTGTGCCGCTAATCATCAGAATGGCCACCGATCGACTATCATCGCTATATCGTGCAACCATCGCGATTAATCTCCATACCACATCGATGCGGGATTTCGCTGAAGCCGAAGTTACCACTCTACCGATTAATATCGCTGAGATCGCTGAACCCGCTTCTCGGTATCGTCCTTTGATCGCCTCAACCCGGATGGTCCGACGAGTAATTGACGCCCGAGGAAAACTATAAACACGACGTATGATTCGGCCTTGACGCCTCAACCCGGACAGACGAGTACATTTGACGCTTTCAAGAGAAAATCAGACACGACGTGTAGGGCCTTGATCGTTCTCAAACCGGCCGTCAAAAGACGGCTGACGCTCTTAGGGAAAATTGTAGACACGACGTATGTATCGCAGGCCTTGATCGCCTCCGAACCAGGACTGTCCGACGAGTATAGTTGATGCCTATTTTGAGGGAAAACTGTAGACACGATGTATGTATCGGGCTCGACGCTCCAAACCCGGCCGGTCCGGCGCGGTCAAACGCCTCTTCGAAAAATCGAGCATCGCCAGAACCACGCCTTGATCGCTCCAAACCCGGTCCTCGATAAGTGAACGCTTTCGAGAGAAAGCTCGCCAGGAACTACGCCTTGATCGCTTCAACCCTCCGACAAGGGCAGTTGATTCTTTCGAGAGAAAACCGAGCTCGCATATGAACTACGCCTTGATCGCTTCCAAACCATCTTCTCTCAAGAAGAAGAGAATGTGCCTTCTCCCTTAACCCTAGGGGGGTTTTTATAGATCCATTATATGGGAAAGAGAGAATAAATTTAAAAAAAAACCCCGCTCTTCATTATGACATTTAGTTTTAAAAAAAACCCTCTATTCATTATGACATTTATTTAAAAAAAATCCTCTATTTATTATGACATTTAATTAAAAAAATCTTCTATTCATTATGACATTTAATTAAAAAAAACCCTCTATTCATTATGACATTTAATTAAAAAAAATCTCTCTTCATTATGACATTTAATTAGAAGAAAAAAAAAACCCTATCTTCATTATGATATTTATTTAAAAAAAAAAAGTCTTCTACTCATTATGACATTTAATTAAAAAACTGATATTTTTGAATAGGATAATTAGGATAATGTCATCCAAAAATAACCGATATGATTAATGAAAAATTCTACTAGAAGCGAATCTTGATTTAAAAGCAAGTTGATCCTCTTGATCGAGATCAATCACTTAAAATATCCTTAAAACTCGGGATGTCGTTAAATCTCTAAATAACTCTCAAATATAGAGTGTTTATAGTCCAAAGGCGTCGAGCGGATCTAAGAGCCCAAGATCTCATAATTCTGACTTCATTTGAGCATTCAAATACACAAAATACATCATATGATCAAGGGAATCATTATGGTCATCTCGAGAGGAGTGGTTCGATTGCATGTATTTACTGAGACGCCACTCCTCCATATAAATAAATTCTCATTTCTCATAATGAGGTAGCATGCAAGAGAGAGAGCTCTAAAGCTTGAAGATTCTCCAAACATAATCGTACCATGACGGTTGTCAACCAGCCGGCCACCGCCGATCGCCATCAATCTCCGCAGTCACCATCTTGACACCTTCATCATGATCCCCATTGTTCATCATCATCTCGCTACCACTATCAATTACAACTCAACGCACTATATAGTTGTGCCGATTTATGTTTCACATTGTGAGCCCTTCTCATATACAATTTTGTAATCCCATATTGGGAAAATTTATACTCCAAAACAAATACATATTGAAAGATTTTTACTGGGCTAGTATCATATTTTTTATATGATACTAAATTTTAAATATTATATATATATAAATATTAAAATTTCATGAGTATTTATATAAATAGTCATTATTATTATTCACTAAGAATTTTGTTCATCCCACCGCTTCTTAGATTCCGTGTGGATGAGTTATAATATGGGATTATTTTTAAAATAGGCTTAGTATTAATCTTAATTGATTTAGTAATGAAATTTTTTTTTATGAAAATAGTTTTCAGATAACGACGACAAGCCAAATACGTCAACGCCAATCGTCCGTTTGATGGACGACTGGTGCCGAGGATTTTTTGTTTTTTTTGTTTTTTTTCCTTTCGGTAGGCGAGAGAGAGAGAGAGAGAGAGGGGTGGCGCGGTTTTTTTTTTTTTTTTGCTTTCGGTAGGAGAGAGAGAGAGAGAGAGAGTTTTATTAATTTTTTTAATTAATATAATTATTTAAAATATTTAAAATATATAATTTAAAAATATTTTTTATAAAATATTTAATAATTAAATATTTATATATTTAATTATTAATTAATTAATTTATATATATATAATTAAATATATAATTTAAAATATTTTAATTATATATAAAATTTAGAAATTTATTTAATAATTTTTATTAATTAATATAATTATTTAAAATATATAATTTTATTAATTTTTGTTAATATATAATTTAAAAATAAATTAAAATATAAAATAAATAATTTAATAAATAAAAAGAAATAACCAAAATTATATAATATTTAAATTATAAAAATTATTTATATATATATATATATATATATATATATATATATATAATATATATATATATATATATATATATATATATATATACATATATATATATATAGTTATTTATGTATTTAAATTATATAAATATTTTAAGTTATATAAATAATTTAAAAATATTTAAAATATATAAATAAATAATTAGTTATTTATATATATATATATAATATATTATTATATATATATATATATATATATATTTTAATTAGTAATTTATTTATTTAAAATATTTATTTATTTAAAATATATAATTAGAAATAAATAAATAAAAAATTTAAATTATATAAATACTTAGATATTTATATATTTATAAAAATATTTAGTTATTTATATATTAATTTATTTATTATATAAAGTCAATAAATTATATAAATATTATATAAATTTTATAAATAAAGTAATTATATATATTTATAAATTATTTAGTTATTTTATATATTTAAATTATATAAATATTTTTAAGTTATATATATAATAAAATATTTAAAATATTTAAAATATATAATTTAAAATAATTTTTACAAAATATTTTTAATTATATATATATATTATTATTTATATGTCTATAATAATAATAAAAAAAATATAAAATAAATAAATAAATAAATAATTTTAATAAATAAATAAAAAGGAATAAATATATATAATAAATATATATATAAATAACTAAATATTTTGTAAATAAATAACTAAATATTTATATAATTTAAATATATAAATAACTAAATAAATTTATAAATATAATTACTTTATTTATATAATTTATAAAATATTTATATAATTCATTTTTTCTTTATTTATTTATTAAAAATTATTTATTTAGTTATTTATATATTTAAAATAAATATATATATTAAATATATATATAAATAACTAAATATTTTATAAATATTTAGTTATTTAAATTATATAAATATTTAGTTATTTAAATTATATAAATATTTTATAAATTATTTAAATAAAGTAATTATATTTATAAATTTATTTAGTTATTTATATATTTAAATTATATAAATATTTAGTTATTTAATATATTTATAAAATATTTAGTTATTTATATATATATATATATTATATATATTTATTCCTTTCTTTATTTATTTATTAAAAATTATTTATTTATTTATTTATTTTATAATTTTATATTTTTATATTTTGTTATTATTATTATTATTCTTATATAAGTAAATAAAATAAAAAAATAAAAAAAAAAAAAAATATATATATATATATATATATAATTAAGATATTTTATAAAAATTATTTTTAAATTATATATTTTAAATTATTTATATAACTTAAAAATATTTATATAATTTAAATATATAAATAACTAAATAAATTTATAAATATATATATAATTACTTTATTTATAAAATTTATAAAATATTATATAATTTATTGTTTTATATAATAAATAAATAAATATATAAATAACTAAAAATTTTATAAATATATAAATATCTAAGTATTTATATAATTTAAATTTTTATTAATTTATTTAACTAATTATATATTTTAAATAAATAAATATTTTTAAATAAATAAATAACTAATTAAATATATATATATATATATATAACTAATTATTTATTTATATATTTTAAATATTTTAAATTATTTATATAACTTAAAAATATTTATATAATTTAAATACATAAATAACTAAATAAATTTATATATATATATATATATATATATATATATATATATAATTACTTTATTTATATAATTTATAAAATATTTATATAATTTATTTCTTTCTTTATTTATTTATTAAAATTTATTTATTTATATATTTTAATTATTTTAAATTATATATTAACAAAAAAATTAATAAAAATTATATATTTTAAATAATTATATTAATTAACAAAAAATATTAAATAAATTTCTAAATATATATATATAATTAAAAATATTTTAAATTATATATTTAATTATATATATATATATAAATTAATTAATTAATAACTAAATATATAAATATTTTATAAAAAATATTTATATATTATATATTTTAAATATTTTAAATAATTATATTAATTAAAAAAAATTAATAAAAACCCCCTTTCTCTCTCTCTCTCCTACCAAAAGGAAAAAAAAAAAGCCGCGCCACCCCTCTCTCTCTCTCTCTCTTCTCTCTCTCTCTCTCACCTAAAGCAAAAAAAAAATAAAAAAAAAAATCTTCTGTCATCGTTAAACGGACGATGACGATTATCACAGTCGTTCATTATACGGACGACTAGGCATATTTTCATAAAAAAAAAATTTTCATGTCTAAATACTTAATTAAGATTAATACTAAACTTATTTTAAAAATAATCCCTTATAATATCCGGCAGTGTATTGGATTCTAATCAGCCCAAAATCTATTTTTGGGCAACCCGACTCAGCCCGATTGACCCGCTCTTTAAACGGGCCTCCTTTTTAATCCGATCGCAGGCGACGGGAGCAAGAAGAAAGTACAAAGCAAGAAGCAAGAGGAGAGATCCAGAAGCAGTTTGAGAAGTGGCTAGCCAGAGTGATATAGGAGAACAAAATGCTGGAGATCCAGGACAAGAGGGATTCCAGGCTCGGCCAGGTGCACGATTTATATAGGTTTGTGCCCTAATTCCTGCTCCCTTTCTCCTTCCGTCTTGATTTTCTCCTTGTCCGTCTTTCTTTCTTTAACGAAGAAATTTGGAATAGGCATTACGCATGATTAGTTAATGAAAGTCTTGATAACCATCATACAACACGATGAAGCATTACGACTCTGAGTTAGGTTAATTTTTACAAGAAATGCGTTAAACCCTAGCGTAAATAAATAAGTTTAATGTTGTGGTCACAATTGAGTTTGGAAAGGAAATTTTTATGACAGTAGTTGATGGATGATTTCTTGCAAGTTAACCTACACTTGCAAATTTAAAATAAAAATCCTTGGCTATACCATGCAAGTCTATAATTTGGAATTCCATTACATTTTTGTTGGTATGTAATAACTATTTATTATATTTCCATTTTTGAATGTTAAAACGATATGGGTGATATACACTTAACTATTTTATTTGTGGAAATGATAGTCATTTTACTAAGATTTATTGGTACCTTTGAAGATTGAGATTGTTAGTCTAGATTTGACTGTATAAGTTCTAACCATATGTATTGATTTTGTTTAGATTTGCATTAGTAATTATTTTAATATGTTCATTGAAGCCTCAGTTATTGTGTATTCTTCTATACTAATGTTGAACTTCGTATTGTTAATGTTTTTGTAAAATATCATGCACCTTTAGGTCAGTTTATTGAAAACTTCTATACAAGCTGGTGATGTGGACACCCATATTCCAGGACCATATAAGCCTGTTACATGAAATGCGCCAAACCAAGCCACTCCTGAGAGAAAGAAATGAATTCCAAAGATCTTGGGCAAATCCAAAGAAGGTTTTCTTATGAACATTATTTATTCATCAAAGATATTAATGAAATGCATAATATAGCATTCCTTTTGATTGCGCAACTAGTATGTATAGTTATTAAGTTTATTGTTACCACAAAGATTTGAGTTTTGGATTAAGTGGTTAAGTCATTTATAGGTCTTTATTTTAATCTTTTGGTTGCAATGCCAGAAATCTTGAGAGAAAACTTCCATAAGATGGTCGCTTTGTGTTCATATTGCATGGAGAGTACTGCACAAGGAAGAGACTTTCGCATTGTATGGGATTAAGTGCCAACCAATCAAGAGGTGTTTCTTGTGCTCTTTGATGTTACAATTAGGTTATATTTAGGGTTTTAGAGAATTGTGGTGTGGGTTCTTGGGGGTAGGATTTGATTTATTAGGTTTTTGTCCTTGGATCTATGTAGGCAGATAGGTTTGACGAAGCAGTTCCGACAGCTCATGGGAATTCACCACCATGGAGGAAGATGATCGAGAGGGCATTACATATTTGATCTTGGAGAACACCTCAGCCCTCGATGTAAGGACTTTGATATAATTTTTTATTGCTTTTGATTATTTTCTTGAAGACAAAATTGCTTTGAAAGAAAGTGCAAAAGCATAGACTGTATGTTTTCCTGACCATTTTTTCTTCTCTCTAGATTAGAGCTTTTTGTGATCAAATTACTGTTTTTTATCTTTGTTATTTTTTTACTTATATGTCTAAAAGATGTTATTTTTTGTGATGATAGTTCTATAAAATTACGCACTTTTACTTTTTTGTCAAATTTGCCTTTATGTTCTTAAATACTTATTTATGTTTATATTTGCTGCATTTTTCAATCACAGATAGGATTCATGTAGCCGACCTCACTTAGTGGGATAAAAGCATGTTGTTGTTGTTGTTGTTCTCTAGTGTGATGGATCTTCTATTGTTTTACTTTAGTTGTCAAGAGTTAGACTTAACATTTTGTTTTTTCTTTTGCAACATAGATATGCATGATTTACAACTTATTCACACTGATCTGAAGCCAGGAAACATTCTTCTTGTATCTGAATATGTTAAGGTCCCAACTTGAAAGGTACTTGGTTTCATCGATGTAGAAACATATATTTTCTTACTAGCAGGTTCATGGTCTAAAGCAGTTATCTTGAATGGTTCCTTGGGATGATGATGGTACAGAGGCATTCACAAGATGAGATCCAATTCAGGTACTTGCCAAAGTCAAGTGCCATAAAGCTGATTCATTTTGGTAGTACTGCATTTGAGAATCATGATCATAACTCAATTGTTTATAGGCACACAGGCACCAAAGATTATTTTAGGTAAATTAGTTTTAAAGAAACGCTTTAGCTCTCTTTTTATGCCTGTGATGCGTTATTTAGCATGAGAAGGTCCAACGACTTTTGAGTCTTGTGTTTTTTTGTTATCTCGTGGAACCTTAGGGTAAATATAGTTTAGATTCCGATTGATGACATTTAGAACTCAAAAATTAAATTTTTCAGATTTTGGTTATTTTTACATTATTTAAATGCATAATCAAACAACTAAATGTAATTTGAAGATGAAAAAGGCGATGCTTCCAATTAGTTTTACCTTAATTAGCCCAATAAAATTTAAATTTATGTATTCAACATACATTGTGCCTTTATGATGTAATTTGGGTTTAGGATATCATTTATTATTTCTTGTTATATCATGTTATTATATTTTGGGATTATTTGTTTGGTTGCCTAAAAAAATGAGTGTGTAATAGAAATATAAAGTAAGTGAATGATTCAATTACTTTAAGTTATTTATTTTGAAACTCTACAAATACATTATTTTTTTCTTTTGTTTGATAGAATGAATGCAATATAACGTATTTTGAGGTTAATGATGACAATGAAATGATGGTATCATTTGATGTTGTGGTGAGTTGTGGTGAGTGGGTAAAATTTTATAAATATTTACATAGATACTTATAAAATTTTAATATTTATATTTGTAACATTTAAATTTTACCATCATATTAAAAATATTAGCATTACTTTTTTAAAATAAAATATTTTTGTGTAGATAAAATATTAATAATGTAAATATCAAATTTTATGTACTAGATTTATAAATATTTATAAATTTTGTGTATGTATGTATGTATGTTTGTATAATTATGTGATTTTTTTTAATATTGATATAAGTCATACATATTAAGTGTATAATAATATATAGATTCATCTTTGACCAAAATATCAAATTTAAATTATATTCCATTAGAAGAAACACATGAGTTCCACAATAAGTATGAGGCATGCCACCTTTTAAGAATGTAAAACTATAATAAGAGTAATCTCCAAAGCATCATTGAAAGCTTCTTAAGCTTTTTTATTTTAAATAATACTTAAATTTTCTTCTAATCCTTCTTTCTATGCACACTAAAGACTTGTCTTTTAAGTAAATTTCCTCTACATGACTCACGTAGCCACTAAATTAGCTCTTTCATTAAACATCTCATAATATTATACAAATCATATCATCTTTTCATAATCATTTGCTATTTATTGGAATAAATAATAATAATAATGCTATTAATTATAATTTAGTTATATTAGCCTAAAAAGTAATTATAATTAATCTATGTAATCATATGATAATCAAATCATGGATTCCAACTTAGATTTTATTGTCAATGTCTTATTTTTTTGGGATCAATTTTATGTTATGCTTTTGATTTTTATTTTTTGTTGTTTTAAAAAATATTTTTACATATTTTAAGTATTTTCAAAAATAATAATAATCATCAAATAAATAAAATAAAATATAAAATAAAAATGATCTCAAATAAAATACTTTTCAATTTTTTTAATCATAAATTTAAAATTTGAATGCTCAAAAATATAAATCAATGCTTATTAAATGTCATATTATCTTATTTAATGCAATGATAAGTAGCTCAAAAACTATCAAAATTTGTTTTTTCTTTCTATGCATTAAAAATTTTTTCAAATAACTTTAAATGAAGAGGAATACTTAACATAAGTAATTATATTTTGGTCATGATCTTTTTGACATAATTATAAGCTTAATTCTTATATATGTAGTAGAAATAAATTTTGATTTATAACACAATGGAAAAGCATTCCTAAACAAGTAGAAGATCAAGAATATAATATATACATATATATATATATATATATATATATATATATATATATATATATATATATATATATATATATATTATTGATTATAATAATGAAGTTTTATAATTATTTTTCTTTCACATGAAAAAAAAATTTTCCCCTAAATATTAATTACTTAAATCACATAATTTAAATTTTTTGAATATTTATTAATTACTAAGATTTAATCATTAATAAGCTTTAAAGAAGTTAATTTTATGAAAGCCAAGCTTAATATTGAATAGCATTTATTGACTTATGACGAAATTTATAACAAGGAACATGTTTCTACCTTATTATGAGAAAACCGCTTTCAAGTTCTAACTCCTGAAATATTATATTATTTCTTTATTAACTGAAACTAAGTTCACATATTATTCTCTCTCCTCTCTCTCTCTCTCTCTCTCTCTCTCTATTAATTCCACATGAAATAAATAACTCCATTTAATTAGAACCCATAACATCATAACAGTCATAACAGTCCGATAAAATTAATTAAATTAAATATCACAAAAATAAAAATAAAACTGTTTACTTTATATAGATACAGGCATAGATCCATCGTCTCCTACCTCTAACCCTCACTCTTTCCTCAAGCCCAGAAATACAGAGGAGAGAGACAATGGCGAGAAGAAGAAGAAAGGCTTGCATAAATCCATCAAAATCTACTTCTCCATGCTGAAGAAGATGCCAACATCCTCAACCTTTCCCCACCGCTTCTTCCTCCTCCACCGGCCTTTTTTCCGCCTGTAAATACCCCAAAACTCCATCTTTTGCTGTCAACCGCACGGCCGCTACTACCGCTGCCGACGCCGCCGCCGCCGCTACGCTCTCCGACGTCGACCGATTCCTGCACGAGAACTTACAGTCCCTCTACCCGCCGCCGTCGGCAACTTCCGGCTCACTGTTAGAGGACGCCGGAGACGATTCCTCGTCGCCGGAGCCATCTTCGCCGTCCTCCAGCTGCGGTGAGGTGGCGGCGGAGGGGTTGCGGTGATGACGTTCTCCAAGGACCCTTACGAGGATTTCCGGCGATCTATGGAGGATATGATGGAGATTCGTCACTTGGATAGGTTGGAGCCGTTGGATTGGGATTTTATGGAGGAGCTTTTGCTATGTTATTTGGAGCTTAACGAGTCAACGACCGTTGCGTGCATAAGTATATTCTTAGAGCATTTACGGATCTAACGGCCAGTTTTCGCCGGAGGGAAGAGGAGAAGCGGCCGAAGGTTCCGGCAAGGAGACGGAGTGTTAGAACGGAGGTTTGCACGGCGGTTTCCAGAGGGGCGGTAGATTGAGTTCATGAGATTTGGTTTTGTATTTTTTTTTCTTTTATGTTAATATATATATATATATATATATATATATATATATATATATATATATATGTTTAATAGTTTTTTTTTTAAAATATTTTTCTTAGACTAAGAGATGATTTAGTATAATTATTTTCACAAGTTTATTTTATAAATATCTCATATATTTGTTTAATTATATTTTTGAAGGATCTCTATATATTCCTTTTATAATAAATGATATTTTAAATTAGATCTAATAGAATATAAAATTATATGAATATTAATATATACATTTAAAAAAAAAATCTAGAACACCAATACATCCTTTAAAATTAACTAAATTGTAATTAAATAATTGTGTTATATTTTTTTTTAAATATATCTATAAAATTTAAAATATTTTTTAAATAAATATTTTATTATAATTAATTTTATAAATAATTATAACCATAACCAATAAACCCTAATTGTACAACTATTTTACCTACAATTGCAGCACAAAGCGGATCTGAGCATATGATTGAGTGTGAAGAAATCAATGGAATGGAGTCATGCACATTGCCCTATGTTTACTTTTAATTTAAAATTTAATATTAGCTGTTATATTATTACACCATAAAAGTAATAATAATAATTTTATTATTATTATTATTACTAGTAAAATTTCTATTTTTTTTAACATTTTAAAAAAAAATTTACAACATTTTTAAAAACACTCGAATTAAATATTAAATATTTTAATAATTTTTAAAAATAATGATAACCACTAAATATACTTCACAAATATATTCACTTAATACTTAATTCTCACATGTCTAGAAATCAACCACCTATAATCTCAATTTTACAAGTCATCAAGGATATGTATACTTGAGTTGTTACTTGTGTCCAAACACATAGAGGATTGACAAAATATTTTCCTATTTCAGTTGGATTACATCAAGGATCAACTTTAAGCCCTTATCTTTTGGTTTAGTTATGGATGTTCTTACTAGGCATTTATAGGAAGATGTACTTTGGTGTATGCTTTTTGGTGATGACATTCTTCTTATTGATAAAACTAGAGAGAGAGTCGAAGAGAAACTTGAATTATGGAGATCAACCTGAGAGCTAAAGTAGATCTAAAACTGAATATATGGAGTGTAATTTTAGTTGTAAAACTTATAATGGTAGTGTTGTGATATTGGATGAACAAGTCATTAAAAAGAGTGCACGATTCAGATATCTAGGCTTTATTATTCAAAATGATGGTGAAATAGATAGAGATGTTATCAGTAGAATTCAAGTTGGATTGTGGAAATGGAGGAATGCATCTGGCTTGTTGTGTGATAGAAAAGTATCGCTAGACTTAAGGAAAATTTTATAAGATGATGATAAGACGAATGATTTATGGTGCAATGTTGGCCAATAAAAGAGAAACATAAGATTCTAAGTGTTGCAAAAGACACCTGTTAGAGAGATGCAATTTTCATATGTTAATAAAGGTAGAGACCTAAAAGGACTTAGTTAAGATGTATAAAAATGACCTTAGTATACTTGAATTAAATGAGAATTTGACATATAAAACAATGGAGAAGAAGGATTCATGTAGCCAACCCACATAGTGAGATAAATGCTTATTGTTGTTAATGTTGTTGTATTCTAACCATTTAACACTTGTAATATTTTAACACCTCATAATCATTAGAAAAATTGAAAGCTAATAGTTCGTATAGTATTCGATCATTGTTTAAGAAAATAATATCAAATTTTATAACCATTATTTTATGAACAAAAATATAAATAAGAAAAAGAAACTTTCACATGAGTTTGCAAATAAATTAGTAAAATAATTCAATCAAACCACGATAGTAGCACCAACGAGAAATGTTGAAATGAGCATAAATGAAGAAAGAATAATTGCTTCAACGAAGGCTCAAAGCCTCAACGCCCTTACCAAATGGTTGAAAGCATCAAAGAAGGTTCAATCAAGGTGATCGAATATCCTAAACCTTAAACACTTGTTGACACCATTTAAGAGAATTGACAACTTATGCCAACGCCAAAGTGGCTTAGCTAATCATGCATGAAAGCTCTTGTGCGAGATTGGTGGATGAGAGTTAAGACCAATAGAGAGGGAGACCTAGAACGATCATGCATATCCAATTCAATTTCAAAAAATAAAATGAAATTAAATATTAATCGACAATTTAAATAAAATTAGAGAGATGTACGGTCTAATGAGGCTACTACAAAATATTTACTCATGGGTGGGGCAAGCTCTTCTATTCTAGTTCATGGTTTATCTTGGCTATATGGTTTATCTGGGGAGGAGATCGAGCTTCAAGAAATATTAGAATTCTACTTTCTTTTCTACTATCCGAGATTAGAAAGAGAGTCATAAGTAGCTCGACTCTGTTTGAAGGAGAGATATAGCTCGAGCAAAGCGAGATGATTGACAGTCATGAAAGCAGAACCAAGACATCTGTGACAATAGACATTTTCTTTCTACTAAGCTTCTCATAGGAGGACTCTTTTCTTTAGAGCTACTGGAAAAAGGTACTCCAGTACGTAATTTGAAAGAAAGAAGTTCTTATTCTATTAGATTATTGACGAGCCATAGTAATTGCACCTATCAAAGAAACTCAAAGAATTCTAGAAATGAGTTCAAAAGGAAGAGAAAAATCTGTGGATAAATGAATCCCAATTTGTTGAAAATTAATAAATAATGTGTATATAATATTATGCTTAATTTCAAAACCCTATTCAAAATAGCTCGTGCTATGAAGACAATGTGTCATGTACCATTACCCATGAATAGTACAAACACATCATTTTTTTAAAACCATGAAAAGGGCATCGATGAAAGATCTGCACCATATGCCATGGAAAACACCATTAGGCATTATAGACATGCATGCATCTAAAGGCATTATTTATATGAAATAAAGTGTGTGGTGATCACATATCATCAAAGGTTAAAGTACATCACCAAGAAGGAATTGAAAATATGATAGATAAGCGATTAAAGTTAATCATATACTTTGATTTGGATATTCGATATCAACCAAGAAAACAAATGTGCATAAAGTCCTAACCCATGTAGCGATTAAAGTTAATTATATACTATGATTTGGATATTTGATATCAACCAAGAAAAGCAAATGTGCATAAAGTCCTAACCCATGTACAATTAAGAAACACTCTAGGATACTTGATTGCAAGAGTTAACCATCAACACAGTTTTTTGTACATCAATAGTCATATCTATATCATAGTTGTAAAATAGGTTTAAACTAATCTAAATGGCACTTCAGTTTGAATTTGGTCACATCTGATACAAAATCCAACATTTTATCAATTTTAGGTTTATTTTATTCATTCAAGCCAAGTTCGATGTAACCGGTATAAACAATTCTACAAGTAGATCCTTAAACAAGTGTAATTTTTTTTCATATGGCTCATTGAGATACATACCACCCCACTATGGAAGCTACATAGGACTTATTACCTAAGAGTTATCAAATCACTACACCATAAAATCCCACTTAATGTATAATGGATTAAAAAAACTAGTTAACAAAATAGCACGATACTATTTTAGAAAATTTCTTGCATAATTTCCATTAATTCTTTCTTAATAAGGCCAACTCCAAATATAATAACATGATCATCCACTTAATCAATTTTAAGATAATTATAACATACGAAAAACATAATATACTTAGTATTAACTATTAAATAGATTTTTTATGTGAATAATTTTTTGTTAGAAACTACAAGCTACATTTTTATAAAATAGCAATTAAACTAACAATTGAGTTAATTTTCTTTTAATCATCTAAATTTATTTAAAATAATATGAAAAATTCAAACCCCTTTAACAAGTCAAAACAATAATAATTTAAAATTCTTTAATGCCATTTAAATTATTAACAATAAAGAAATTAATAAAACTGAAACAAAATATGAACGCGAAACTATTAGAACTAAAAATGCAGCAATGAGAATGAAACCAATATTAACTTCAAAAGTATAACTTATTCTAAGAATTATATTGCAACAATAGCCACAATATCACCCCACTGAATTGAGAAAAAATATTACGTCGAGTCCGACGCTTTTACGCGGCGGACTCCAATCGCTGGTCGACGTGTCCAACATTTTAATTTCCGCTTAACACTTAACGGATGTAATCACTGACGGACCAGAATCGGACGACGATTCACGTGCCGCTTACACTTACCACCACTTACTGTCACTCAAAGTGGGAGAAGAAGCATCATTGGAATACGCGAGAGAAATTTAAAAGAAATAGATATATAGATTTAAGGTTTATGGTGTATTTTTTCAGGCAAACCGAGCTCAGAGAGATAAATAGAAAATCTCATTTTCTTTAACAAAAGAACCGTGAATATGGAGAATGAATTTGGAAGGTATGACCTTGAGGAAATAGCGACCAATTTAGCTGAGAATGTATTAACTAAAAATTCATCGGTAATTTTTCTCAATCGTTGTATATGTACAATTTTTTTACGATTTGTTAGTAATATTCATTGAAATTTTTTTATTTAATATATATATTTCATACACTGTTTTGAGTTCTTTGCAAGAGGACTTTGCTTGTTTTAAGAACTGCTTTGCATGTATACTCTCTATAATCTAATGAGAGTACTGACCAATTTCATATTATTTTTCATGAATTCTTGGCATATCTGGAGAGAATATGTTCATTACATTCCATCAGAAGTAATTTAGATGCTGTTAGGTTAGTTTTAGGAGAGTTTTGCATCTGTACTCTATGTATAGAGTATTTTGCACATTTTATTCCACTTTTTTTGGCCAGGTTGTTGAGATTATGTTATCGCATTCCATTGTAAGTTATTTGGAATTGTTTGGATAATTTTTGAAAGATTTTTGCATCTGTACTCTTTGTACTCTCATGAGAGTACATAATATTTTCTCATATTTTTCCATTTTATTTTACCTTTATTGTTAAGATTATGTTCATTACATTCTATTAGAAGTAATTTGGAGACTGTTTAGATGATTTTTGGGGAAATTCTGAATCTGTACTTTCTGTACTCTCATACTCTCATGAGAGTACAGAGCATTTAGCTCATTTTTTTCACTTTCTTTGGCTTGTTTGGATGGAATATATTTATTACAATCCAGTATGAACAATTTAGAGGCTGATTGGATGACTTTTAAGTGAAGTTTTGCATAAGTACTCTTTATACTCTCATGACAGTACAGAGCATTTTGCTAATATTTTTTCACTTTTTTTGACATATTTGGAGTAAATATGTTCATTACAATCCATTATGAATAATTTAGAGTCTGTTTGGTTAGTTTTTTAGGATTATTTTACATCTGTACTCTTTGTATTCTCAATACTCTAATGAGAGTACAGAGAATTTAACTCATTTTTTTCTACTTTATTTGGCCTGTTTGGATGGAATATGTTCATTACAATCCAATGGGAATAATTTGGAGGCTGATTTGTTTGTTTCTATGGGAGTTTTGCATCTGTACTCTCTGTACTCTCTATACTCTCTATACTCTCATGAAAGTACAGAGCATTTTGTTAAGATTTTTTCACTTTCTTTGGCCTGTTAGGAAGAAATATGTTTATTACAATCCATTAAAAATAATTTGAAGGCTGTTTGATTAGTTTTTTAAGATTATTTTGCATCTATACTTTCTGTACTCTCATGAGAGTACAGATGATTTTGGTCATTTTTTCAATTTATTTGGTCAGGTTGTTGAGATTATGTTCATTATATTCCATTCGAAGCAATTTGGAGGCTGTTTGTATGATTTTTGGGGGAGTACTGAACCTGGACTCTCTATACTCATTGTACTCTCTATATTCTTTGTACTCTCATGAGTGAGAGTACAAAGCATTTTGCTCTCTTTTTTCCAGTTTCTTTGGCCTGTTTGAAAAAAATATATTCATTACATTCTATTAGGAACAATTTGGAGACTAATTTGTTCATTTTTAGAGGAGTTTTACATCTGTGCTCTCTGTACTCTCTGTACTCTCATGATAATACAGATGATTTTCATAATTTTACAATTTTTTTGGCATGTTTAGATGAAATATGTTCATTGCATTCCATTATGAACAATTTGAGGGCATGATTGGTTTATTTTTAGGGGAGTTTTGTATTTGTACTCTCTGTACTCTCATGAGAGTATAGAGGATTTAGCTCATTTTTTTTAGTTTCTTTGGCCTGTTTGGAGAGAATATGTTCAGTAGATTCCATTAGGAATAATTTGGAGATTGATTGGTGATTTTAGGGATATTTTGCATTTGTACTCTCTGTACTCTCATGAGAGTACAAACTATTTTCTCATATTTTTTTCACTTTGGTTGACCTGTTTGAGAATAATATCTTTATTACATTTCATTTGAAGC
The DNA here is from genome assembly GCA_021442155.1 of Cymbidium sinense. Taxonomy (NCBI): domain Eukaryota; kingdom Viridiplantae; phylum Streptophyta; class Magnoliopsida; order Asparagales; family Orchidaceae; genus Cymbidium; species Cymbidium sinense. The sequence goes on along the minus strand of CM038230.1, from coordinate 97,559,457 downwards.
CATTTGGAGGCTATTTGGTTGATTTTTAGGGTTATTTTGCATCTGTACTCTTTATACTCTCATGAGAGTACAAAGCATTTTGCACATTTTCTTCCAGTTTCTTTGGCCCGTATGGAGAGAATATGTTCATAAAATTCCATTTGAAGCAATTTGGAGGTTGTTGGTTGATTTTTAGGTGAATTTTGCATCTGTATTCTCTGTACTCTCGAGAGAGTACAAAGTATTTTGGTCATTTTTTTTTACTTTCTTTAGTCTATTTGGAGAGAATATGTTCATTTGAGGAGCTGTTTTACATGTCACATATATGTGGAGCTGTTTAGGGTCAATGAGCAGTGCGATGATGAAGTTGTGATGTCTAATGACCCAAATTTGGGAAACTCCTTGGCACCACTGTTCAGAACGAAACGAAGGCTTATGCACTGTACTGTGATTATGCACATCAAACTGGCTTCAGTGTTAGGAATGATCATACTAGTTATTGGTCAAACTCCAAGAAATTAAAATCAAAAAATTTTTTATGTGCAAAAATAGATCGGAAGAAATCTATCAGTCTAAACGGCTTAACAAAATTCCAGAAAATTGATACAAGAACTGGTTCTCCGGCCATGATTAGATTCTCTGTTGATTTGGAGGAAAACGAGATGGTTAAAAAATATATAGAAAGTCATAATCATTCATTGGCAAAGCCTGCTGACCTACATCTTCTCAGATCACACGGATGCATTAGCGTTGACAAGACGTCTAAGTTGAAAACAATGACAGAGGCCGGAATTAGAGGAACTGATGCATTCAGCTATCTAATTGAGGATGTTGGCGGCGTAGAGAATATTGAATTCACAAAAAGATCAATTTCATTCAGAAAGAGAGAAGATCAAGGATTGCGAATGGTGACAGTAATGCATTAATACAGTTGTTTAAGGAAAGATAAACAGTGGATGGGATGTTTGCATGGGATGTACAAGTTGATGAGTAAGATTGCTTGGTAAATTTTTTTTGGAGCAATGACATGTCTAGGATATAATATGATTGTTTTGGGGATGTGATTATTTTTGAAACAAGCTATCGACTCAATAAATATAATATTATTTGTGCCCCTTTTGTTGGAGTGAATCATCACTGGAAAATGTCTTATTTGGAGTAGTCTTTCTATCAGAAGAGACAATTGAGTCATTCACATGGCTATTCCACATTTCTTCTGGTGATGCATCCTATAACAATATTCACCGATCAAGATCGCTATGGAGAGCTATCAAAATTGTTACCGATACTCATCATGGGTGCCAATGACATATTTCAAAGAAAGCTCCTTCCAAGGTTCATTGCTTTAATAGTAATAAGAGAGTACAACGGTTATTCTATACATGCATGAGCAAGTGTGACTCAGAGGAATAGTTCGAGGAAGCTTGGTCTGTCATGCTAGAAGAATGCAATTTGCATGATCATGCTTGGCTGTATGAGCTTTATAAAATTAAATCCAAGTGGTCCACTGCATTCAACAAAGATTCATTCTATATGGGCATCTTGTCAACTCAACATAGTGAGTCCACAAATAACATATGTCACGGAATCTCTAAACCAATAAGTTCGCTCACAGATTATTTCTTGGGGTTGGAGAAGGTTATGAACACATGGCGCCAAAATGAAAACATGATGAAGACTTCAAATGTAGCCAGTCAACAGTTGTTTCTGTTGTTAAGACCAATCCAATTCTAAAATAAGCTACTATATTTTATACAAGAAAGCTTTATATTATCTTTGAGGAAGAATTTTTGAAGTTAGGCCTATCAAGAATCGGTCGATGACGCATGGAGTATTTGATGAAAAACTTCGAGAATAAAAATGCATCTAAAATATGGACTCTCCATTTCGATAGGACTACCCTAGATGTAACTTGTACTTGCAAAAAATTTGAAATGATGGGATTACTTTGTGCCCACTGTATCAGAGTTCTTAGTTAAGAAAATATTGTGCGCATTCCGGGTAAGTATCTTCTCATGTGATGGTCTACCAGAACAAAGAGGGATATCTATATCGATAATGCATACAGAAAATTAAAAGATGTGGAAAGCACAGATGGAAATGCAACTAACATTATTTTCTAGAACTACATAAGTCGATATGCATATCAAATAAGCATCAGAGCACAGGGTAATAAGATAGCTGAGGATTATATGCTTGGATCCTTAAAAAAACTATCTGACGATGTCGACTATATAATAACTGAGAATTCTCCTCCAGCTGACAGAACAGCTAAGAAGAAGAAGTCAACCACAACAGATAAGGGAAAAGATATCTTAAAAGATCTAGTTAAGCAACGTCCAAAGGGTGTTTCCAACGCAAGGCTTAAAGGATATTGGGAGAGATCCAAGAAAATCAAGAGTAATTTTCTATTTGCATCTTAATTTTTAGTATTTTAAATATTGCTTTTAATCTTCAAACCATCCTATTTTTATTGTTACAGAAACCAAAGTATAATCTGAGAGTGGTGCAGCGTGTTGCGTCACCCGTTGCAACACCTTTCTCTGTTATGCCAGAGTGTTTTTCAGAGGTATTGACAGAATATCACACATTGATGCTGTAAAAATCATCAATTAATATGATGTTCTATTGTAGGAATTCAACTCGAGCTCAACAATCAATCAGTCAACTAAAAGGTACACTAAGCTGATAATGAATATTATTACATGAAAATATTTTAATGCATGATATCATTTGATTATGTGTTCTTCGACTGTACACAATGCAATGTCGGTTACAACCATAATTACGTCATTACAATCATTTTTGTAATACTTTAAAGTATCCAAGATGACTTTCTTTTACTTAACAGGCACACCAACAGTCTCATCTAAGGGATTCGGTTAGGAAGAATGCGTCAGAGTTGCAGCATTTTGCAGAATTTTTCAATGAAATTATCTCTGAAAGTCAACGCCGATGCACTAGGTAATACCGATTTATCTATTCTTTGAATATTGGTCATATTGAAATATATGTGCCAAAACTTTCAAATATTTAATGTTTATCCATGCTTTACATGTTAAAGAAAAATATTGAATGCAAATGAACAACATGATCATGAATTACATAGATTGTCTATACATATATATTGATTTACAGAATTTTACCCCCTTATAATACTAGCTAGGGACGCTAAACTATTCATGCATGTATATACAAAAAGTATAGAAAAACTAATTGACATTGAAGTATCTTAAATATACAACTTTAGACGGTGGCTCCTGTGAAAAATGTAAATAATATGGATAAGATAGAATATTGTACTGTAGTGTAGAGTGTGACTAAACATTCTTGAAAGATTCATACTTAGATATAAATTATCGATTGATCGTATACCGATTAATCATGTTTAATTGACATGCATAATATTTCTTTTTCATTGTGTTACTATAATTAGTTTAGAGGCATGAGTATTCACTGGTTGTTGACAGCTTATTGTATTTTCAATCTAACAATTTTGCATGTTGAAAGATTGAAATAGAAATACATAATAGAGAAAGAAAATTTATAGAAGACGAGATCAAAATAGAAGAATGTACATTCATGTTTGTTTTATTAACTTTGATTAGTAGCTGTTTCGTTTTCCTAATGAACCATTAGACAAAGAAACTGTAAATTTATCTCCCACAATCCGACCGTCCGCTCCCGCCTTGGTAATTCCAACTCCCAGACCAGGTCATGACAAAATAGATGGGAATGTCATTAGAAAAATTCAAGTTGGATGGTTGAAATGGAGAAACAGATCGAACCTATTGTGTGATAAAAAAGTATCGCATAGACTTAAGTGAAAAGTTTATAAAATGGTGGTGAGACTTGCATTGCTTTATGGCACAAAATATTGGTCAATTAAGAAGAAGCATAAAATTAAGTTAAATGTTGCAGAGATGAGGATGCTCAGATGGATGAGTGGCTTTACACTTAGAGACAAAATGCAAAACCAACATATACGTGAGAAGGTCGAAGGAAATGTAGTGGCAAATAAGTTTAGAGAGTCACCTCAAATGTCTTAGTCACATAAAACGTCAGCCACCTGATGATCAAATTAGGATAGTAGATATATTAGATTAGGCCTATGTTAAGAAAATTAAGAAAGGCAGAGGTGGACCTAAAAAACTTGGATATGAAGTATAAAAAATGACCTTAATTTATTAGAATTAGATGGAAATATAACAATTAATAATACAATGGAGAAAAAAGATTCATTTAGCCAACAACACATAGTGGGGATAAAGTCTTGCTGTTGTTGTCATTGCATATTCATGATGTTCTATATTTGTAGTTGGTATCAGATGTTGATATGCACAAAAATTTTATTTTACAATTATTTAGCTAGTTACAAATTATTCTATAATTAATATCAAAGCATGCTTTTATCTAAATAGACTTTGTTTGATTTTATAACAACAAGAGTATGAAAGAATTATTTAATTCTTCAAATTCGTTTTGTTGTATTAAAAGAGAGCTTCATTTATAAATGGCATCACCAAGTACAAAATTTATAGCAAAACCTTTTAATGGGGCCACAAGATGGAAAGTTATTATATTGGAGTATATCATGTGTGATGGTAGTTGATGCATGTTCTTAAAAAGAGCAATTTCATTTACTTGATGCATCACAAAAAGAAAAACTAGTGTTATATATTTATTATATTATATCCCTCAAAGACCCATTAATTTGTCATCATTAAATAGAGGAGTATCAAAGAGTCTATCGTATGGTTCATATAATAGTAATTTTATGATAACAAATATTTAAGGGCCATTTGGGATCACTTTTGTTTTCTCATATTTTGTTTTGTGTTTTTGTTTTGTTTTATTTATGTTCTGTTTAAAAATAAAACATGTTTGGTTGTAATTATTATTTTTAAAAACACTCAAGATATCTAAAAACTATTTTTAGTGTTTTTAAAAATAATATATTTTTTAAAATAAAAAAATAAAAACACATAAAAAACACTCTAAATAAATATGCTTTTAAAAATAACATAAAAATAAAAATAAAAAATAGGAAACAAAATTGATCCCAAAGAGTCCCTTAGTGTTGTATAATGATTTGCTTAATATTTAATAGGTTTATTAAATGTGCAGAAATCATGAAGATGACTAATCATTGGCTTTGAGACGTCGACTGAAGATGGGTTTTCATAGGACAATTCAACATGTTTCAATAGCAAATAAAATGTCAAGGCCCTTTTCTTATTCTAAGTGCTTCACATGATCTTCATTGCAAAGATTGAGAAATTAATTAGCATAAGGCTTCAAAGTTGATGAACATTATAATTAAACTAAAGTGATACCAAGGCCATTTTCTTATTCTAAGTAATTCACATGAACTTCATTGCAAAGATAGAGAAATCAATTAGCATAAGGTTTCAAGGTTGATGAATATTATAATTAAATTAAAGTGTAACATTGTCTATTTACAATGTTTATGAACCAATTAAAATAATAGCTTATAACTAATATTCATATAAGTAATCACCGCTTATTGGGCTTTTAGACATGTTGGTGGAACCTTAATAATATCTCTCTAATTTAGTAGTTGGTGGTTCTTTAACTTGAGTAATATCCGAGAGATTTTTTTTAGACATGCTCTAAACCTTCCTTTTTTCTGTGTGAATAACATATGATTCAAAAAACTTTGAATATGTGAAAATATGTGCAAAGATGATTAATGATTAGATTTTTTTTTTTTTTGAGAAAGAAGAATATTTTCATTAAAGAGAAATAACTTGAAATACATGAGTACATGAGTATTCTATCGTCAATCTATTCAGTTTTATTTTTCTTTTGTTTGTTTATTTTCAATCCTTATAATATTAAATTAAATATTATTTTTGTAAGGTGTTTAACCTTACGACTAAGCCTCAAAAAAGTTTTGACGAGCAATTTATTGTAACTTCATAGTCTTTGCCCTTGCCCTTGAAGGATAGGATTGTGTCACTCTTGTCATATTTCAAGAATATATCTATTGATCACCATGCAATAAACAAGGTTTCATTATGCAAACTTGAATGGAATCCCAATACATAGGTTAAGCATCAACGTAGTTCGATTTGGGTACACTTTACATTAATGTCTATGTAAAGATCTATGTGTTTAATGCTCATACACTATAGTGATAGAGCAAACATTACACATGTGCTTAAAATTTTAACAACTCTCATAGTTAGCATCAATAGTGGAGCTAGAAATTTTTTTAGGAGAACACCATTTTGCATTTTAAAAAGTACCCTCAACCTTCTTCATTCACTTCAATTTGACAATGACAATTTTAAAAAATATATATTTAGTTAGAACATATTTAAAAAATTAAATAGATATAAATAAAAAACTTACAATTAATAATGTTATTCATATTTTGAAAGCATTAAATAATTACATCATTATTGTTCATTCAAGATATATTTTTCAATATAAGTGAGCAAAAGATTATTGATCTACTTATCTTTAATTTTATTTTATTATCAATTTTTAAGGTTTATATCATCCTCATTTAATTACTATACATATCTAATATCTTATTTATTATTATTATTTATTATAAAAATTAATTTAACATGAAATTTAAAAAAAAATTAAATATTTTAATTCATTTATTATGAATAGAAAAAAATATAAATGATAAATAAAGATTTATTTATTTTTATAATCATAATAAATAAATTCTAAAATTTTGGAGGGGACAATATGAAATTCTTTGTGAATGAAAGTAAAATTCAAGACAGTACAAGAACATTTTAAAATTATATGCCCCCCTAAGCCCCCCTTAAATACGCCTATAGTTAGCATTGTATTTTTATATTTAAAATCACATATCTTTTGTGGACAATTGTGCATGGAAGTTGTAACTTAAGATATTATAAGTTTATGTATTAGTGTAGTTGAGTGTGATCAATAATATTGTGCTTATAACTTTATCACTCGTAAGCATCACTTGTATAACTACATACACTTGGATTTGTATATTTGATTCTATATATGGTTGCATTATGCGGCCTTTACTCGTGGTTTTGAATTGAGAGACTTTTGTATCTCTCGGTGGGCTTAGACAATATATAAAACACCACCATCGAAGTGTACCTAAAGACATACCTCTAAGAATAGAATAGGTTTCCGGATCATGGCGTTTGCTCAGCCCTTTCAAGTGCCTCTTCTCAATACAAAGGTCAATGCATTCTTTTGCTTCTCATGTTAGATGAGAGAGGGCAAGTCAAATGAAGCGACATCTGCTATATCCGCATGAAAAATATATAATATATTCATCTTCACATATGTTGGGCGCTGATGACACTTTTAAAAGAGCGAACAACATCGGGGAGAATGTTTAATTGTTTATCATCTTTTACAGGACTTTATGTTAATTCTAGAAGTATAGGGGCCCATTAAACCATAGAATTAACGTCTTGTGTTTCATTAGCAAAAGTTAATTAGGAGAAAACTAGTGTAAAAAAACCTCATTGAAATTTTATACCATTAGGAAGCAAAATAAGCATATTACTAGTTGCATGCCTATATGATCAATACTTGTTATCTAAAAAAAGCAAAGAGTGATGTAACACAAGAGTGATGCAAAGCATAGAGCTAATGGACTGTGAGAAGGAACAAATAAACAAAGAAAAAGCAATCATATTTCATATGACATTGATAGACACATTTTTTACTAAGGGACTGTGTGGGATCAATTTGAATTTTTGTTTTTTTGTTTCATGCTTTTTATTTTGTTTTAAAATAAAATGTGTTTGGTGGTGATAGTTGTTTTTAAAAATATTCAAAACATCTAAAAATTATTTTGAATGTTTTTAAAAATAATATTATTTATTTTAAAAAATAAATAAATAACACTCTAAAAATATATATATTTCAATATAATATAAAATAAAAATAAAAATAATACAAAATAAAATTCATCCCAAACATGCCCTAAAAATTTGGACCATTTCTCAATTTTAAGATAGACACATAAATCAACAGGAGTAAATCCTCTTGTTTAATTAAAACCAATGGCTAAAATGACAACAAAAAATAATAATAGTTGTGAGCCTCATCAAAAATAAGTACAGATTACTCCATGAGATGCCAGGATAACGAACTTAATTTCTTGGATCAATAAGGTAGTTGTATGGTGCAAACAAAATATCAACGACCTTGTAGAGCTCACGGCTTATGTAGTAGGGGCATCACAATGATGACTTTTGCATTAAAGTAATTCAAGCCTATAATAATGACACACCAAAAGTATGGATGCACTTAAATGAGCGTTTCGAGAATAGATATGATAAAAGAAAAGTTATGATCGCCACCTACGCATTTCTGTCCAACCTTAATCAAATCCTCTATGTCGAAAGGATCATTTCCAATATCTTGATGATTTTTCATGAACTTTACAAGGATTTAAGCATGGCGCGGTCAAATTAGAAATAATCACACCGTAAAAAAAAGTATAAGAGGAACAATCTTTATGTTAAGATACTACGGTCTTAAGACCAACCCTATCATTGTTCTTTACAATCAAATTATAAGCATCATAACAATTAAATCGAAAGCTTGAAAGAAAACTATTAAAGGTAGAATTTTAAAAATAATATTGGATAAAAGTAAAATTGTAACCAATGAAACAACCTTACATTCTATTTTTTCTTGCCACATCAAAAAATAATAATAATAATAACTTTTGAGTACGTTTTAAATTAAAAGATATTACACCAGCCAGGCATTATCAAGGAAACATGATTATTTTACAAATTAAAGAAGGTGTAATTATCAAGGCATAAAAAGAAGGCTCTCAAACATTAGAGAATAAATTAATAACAACACAATTATATTAAAATAGATAATAGATTATCTAGGCCTGTAAAATTGTGGTCATGGGGTAATCTTAATTGAATATTGAGATTGTTAGTCTAGATTTGATTGTATAAGTTATAACCATATGTATTGATTTTGTTTAGATTTGCATTAGTAATTATTTTAATATGTTCATTGAAGCCTCATTTATTGTGTATTCTTCTATACTAATGTTGAACTTCATATTGTTAATGTTTTTGTAAAATACCATGCACCTTTAGGTCAGTTTATTGAAAACTTCTATACAAGCTGGTGATGTGGACACCCATATTCGAGGACCATATAAGCTTGTTACATGAAATACGCCAAAGCAAGCCACTCCTGAGAGAAAGAAATGAATTCCAAAGATCTTGGGCAAATCCAAAGAAGGTTTTCTTATGAACGTACTATTTATTCATCAAAGATATTAATGAAATGCATAATATAGCATCCCTTTTGATTGCACAACTAGTATGTATAGTTATTAAGTTTATTGTTAACAAAGATTTGAGTTTTGGATTAAGTGGTTAAGTCATTTATAGGTCTTTATTTTAATCTTTTGGTTGCAATGTCAGAAATCTTTAGAGAAAACTTCCATAAGATTGTAGCTTTGTGTTCATATTGCATAAAAACATAAATCTAAACCTAAAAATAAAAAATAAAAGCTAAACCTAAAAAATAAAAAAAAAATATAAGTAAACTAAATGATAAACATAAAACTTAAAAAATAAACTAAAATAAAAAACCTAAACTGAAATAAATAAACCTAAAATAAATAAACCAAAATAAATAAAAATAAATTAAATAAACTAAGTAAACCTAAACCTACTAGTTTACTTAATTTAAAAAAAATCATAAACAATAAACCCTAAACCCTATACCTTAAAAAACCCTAAACCCTAAACCTTAAATCATAACCCTAAACCTTAAACCCTAAAAGCTTAAACCCTAAAACCCTAAACCCTAAACCTAAACCCTAAACCCTAAACCCTAACCCTAAACCCTAAACCCCAAATCCTAAACCTAAACCTAAACTAACTAAATAAATTAAAAAATAAACATAAACCCTAAAACCTAATAAGCTTAAACTAAACCTAAACACTAAGAATGTCTAAACCTTGAAGGCAGGAGCATGACCTTCAACCAGGCTTAGTCTATATCCGTCGGTGTAGGTGAAGGCATAGGCGACGGCTATCGTAGTGGTGGTTGGGGTTCTAGAGGTGCTACTGGATATGGAGGTGGTTGTCAGAGTAGTGGTGGTTATGGAGGCAGGAGGAGCAATGGAGGTTACAATCGTGGTGGTGGCGGAAAGAGAGATCGAGAATATCATAGTGGATCCCGCTACTTGAGAGGGCGGGGTGGTTCTGATGGGACCTGGAGAAACTGATGAACAGCTGATCCGATCTGCTACTTATGGAATTCTGTCTTTACAATAGAGATGGTTCTACTTATCTAGGATTTTTGATTTGCTCTATGCGTGCTCATTTTTTTATCAATGTTATCACTTGTGTCTTAGAAAACTTAGTGTCTTGTTTGATCAAATCGAAAAGAAGAAATGTTGAATCTAAATTTGTTCTCTATTTAAAAAAAAACTAAATACCTTAAACCCTAAACTAAAACCAAAACCCAAACCTATACCCTAAACCCTAAACCCTAAACCTTAACCCTAAACCATAAACCCTAAACCCTAAACCTTAAACCCTAAACCCTAACCCTAAAAACCCTAAACCCTAAAGCCTAAATCCTAAACCCTAAAACCTAAATCCTAAATCCTAAACCCAAAAACCTAAACCCTAAACCCTAAGGCCAAAAAAAAACCTAAAGCATAAACTAACCCAAAACACTAAACCTAAACTAAATTAGACCTAAAAATAAATAAATAAATAAACCTAGACCAAAATAAAATAAAATAAAAATAAAAACTAAAACCTAAACCTAAACCTAAACCTAAAAAAGGAAATAAAATAAAAAAGTAAAAACTAAACTAAAATAATATAAATAAAAACTTAAACTAAACTAAAGTAAAACCTAAATAAAATAAAACTAAACCTAAAATAAAATAAAATAAACCTAAAATAAAATAAAACTAAATAAAATCCTAAACCTCAAAATACACCTAAAAATAACCTAAAATAAATGAAAATACCTTAAACTAAAAAAACTTAAACCTAAAATAAAATAAACTAATCCTAAACTAAAACTAAAATAAACTAGACTAAAATAAATAAAACCTAAACCTAAACTAAAAAAATAAACCTAAAATAAACCTAAAATAAAAAACATATATATAAAAAAAAACCTAAACATAAACCTAAAAAAAATAAAATAAAATTGAATAAATAAAATAAAATAAATAAAACTAAACTAAAAATAAACATAAACCTAAACTTAAAACTAATAAACTAAAATAAAATAAACTAAGATAAAATAACATAAAATAAATAAACTAAACTAAATAAAAATAAAATAAAATAAACTAAAATAAATAAAAATAAACTAAATAAACTAAATAAACTAAAACAAACTACCTGGGTCTAATTTAAAAACTGAGCCTAATCTAATCTGATCTAAACCTAAACTACTAAACCACTACCACAAACCACTAAATACCTTAAACCACTAAACCTAAACAACCCTGACCCTAAACCTAAACATCCCACTGACCCTAAACCTAAAGGTAAAAGAAACCTACCTTAAACTCAAACCCCAAATCCACAAACCCCTAAACTCAAACCCCAAATCCTAAACCCCACCTACCCACAAACCTAAAGGAAAACCCTAAACCACAAACTAAACCCTAAACCACAACCTAAACCTAGACCCTAAACCTAAACCTAACTTTAAACCCTAAACCCTAAAGCAAAACTCTAAAACTCTAAACCAAAATCCTAAACTAACCCACCTAAACCTAAAGTAACTAAATTAATTAAAAAATAAATCTAAACCCTAAAGCCTAATAAACCTAAACCCTAAGAATGGGAAGAACCTTAACGATAGGAACATCACCATCAACTAGGCTTAATTTATATCTAGCAGTTGAGGCAAAGCAAGAGGTGACGATTATCGTAGTGGTGGTGAGGGATCTGGAGGTGCTGGTGGATATGGAGGTGGTGGTCGGAGTAGTTGTGGTTATGGAGGGGGGAGGAGCGATGGAGGTTACATCCATGGTTGTGGGGAGGGAGAGATCAGGGATATGATGGTGGATCCCGCCACTCGAAAGGCTGGGGTGGTTTTGATGGGAACTGAAGAATGAATTGATCTAATCCTTGTATGGTGTGTCTTTATAGTAGAGATAACTCTAGTTATCTAGGGTTTTTGATTTAATCTATGTGTACTCATTTTTTATCTATGTCGTTGCTTATGTCTCAAAAAACCTGGTGTGTTACTTAGTTAATGAAATCAAAAAGAAGAAATGTTGAATATGAATTTGTTCTCTGTTAAAAAAATAAAAAAATACTAAACCCTAAACTAAAACCTGAACCCTAGACCTAAAACCTAAACCCTCAACCCTAAATCCTAAACCCTAAACCATAAAAACTTAAACCTTAAACCTAAACCCTAAAACCTAAACCCTAAACCCTAAACCCTATATCCTAAACCCTTAACTAACCCTAAACCCTAAACCTTAAAATGAAATCTAATCCTAAACTAAATAAAACCTAAAAATAAAATAAATAAAAAAGCCTACATAAAAATAAAATAAATAAAATAAAATAAAATAAACTAAACTAAACTAAACCTAAACCTAAACCTAGGAAAATAAAATAAAATAAAAACTAAACTAAAATAAAATAAATAAAATCTCAATTAAAATAAAATAAAACCCTAAATAAAATCAAACTAAACCTAAAATAAATATAAAACAAATATGAAATAAAATAAAACTAAATAAAACCTAAAATAAACCTAAAAAAAATTAAATTTAAACTAAACTAAAAAAAACATAAACCTAAAATAAAATAATATAAACAAAATAAATAAACCTAAACCTAAACTAAAATAAACTAAACTAAAATAAATAAAACCTAAACCTATACCTAAAATAAACTAAACCTAAACTAAACCAACTAAAATAAAATAAACTAAAATAAACCTAAACTAAGGAATCTAAATAAACCTAAAATGAAAACCAACATAAACCTAAAACTAAAATAAAAGCTAAACCTAAACCTAAAAAATTTAAAAAAACTAAACCTAAAAAAAAAAAATCTAAACCTAAAATGAAACTAAAAAAACCTAAACTAAATTAAATATACCAAAATAAATAAACTAAATTAAATAAAATTAAAAATAAAACTAAATAAAATAAAAATAAAATAAACTCAAATAAATAAAATAAACTGAATAAACTTAAACCTATCGGGTTTGTAATTAAAGAAACTAAACCCTAAATCTAAACACTAAACCCTAAACCCTAAAAGAACCCTAAACCCTAAACCTGACCCTAAACTTATAGCCCTACTAAACCACAAACCCTAAACCTAAACTGACCCTAAACTCTAAACCATAAAACCTAAACCTAAACCCTAAAACCCTAAACCCAAACTAAACCCTAACCAAAACCACCCCCATAACCTATAACCCTAAACCTAAACCCAAAACCTACAATCCTAAACCTAAATTAACCCTAAACCCATGGGAGAACCTTGATGGTAGGAACATCACCGTCAACTAAGCTCAGTCTAGATCTTATTGTGCTGTCGATGTTGGTGGCGGCAGTTTTCGCAGTGGTGGTGGGGGATCTGGATGTGCTAGTGGATATGGAGGGGGTGGTCAGAGCAGTGGTGGTTATGGAGGTAGGAGGAGCAACGGAGGTTACAGCCATGGTGGTGGTGGATGGAGAGATTAAGGATATGATGGTGGATCCCGCTACTCAAGAAGCGGGGGTGGTTCTGATCAAAACTGGAGAAATTGAAGAATGATCGATCCGATCTAATGCTTATGGAACTATGTCTTTATAGTAGAGATGGTTTTACTTATCTAGGGCTTTTGATTTTCTCTATGGGTGCTCATTTTTTAACTATGTCATCATTTGTGTCTTAGAAAACTTGGGGTGCTACTTGGTTGATGAAATCAAAAAAATAAATGTTGAATCTAAATTTGTTCTTTATTATAAAAAAAACTTAAACCATAAACCCTAAACCCTAAATCCTAAACTAGAACTTAAACACTAAACCTCAAACCTAAATCCTAAATCCTAAACCCTAAACCCTAAACCCTAAACCCTAAATGCTAAACCATAAAACCCTAAACCCTAAACCCTAATCCCTAATCCTAAAAACCTAAACCACAACATACCCCAAAACCCTAAACCCCCAAATCCTAAACTAAACCCTAAATCCTAAACTAACCCTAAACCCAAGCCAAAACCCAAAACCCTAAATTTTACTAAACCATAAACCTTGAATAAAGATGTCATTAAGAGTAGATCTAAAGAATGACCTAGTCCTAACATAGTTATGGTAGCTAAAGAACATGTCTTCAAGAGGCTTTCCCTTGATTAGAGATTTGAATACCCTAAATCCTAAATCATATTATATTACCATATATTATAGTATAATGTAGCAGCATATATCTGAGCATGTAGTGATGTATTTTTGGATGTTATATGATGTTTTGAAATATTTCAGTATATTATGGTATTATTCCCTATAGTCTATATTAATATAAATCATAAAAATATTGATTTAATAAATCAGATGATGAAATTTGTTAAATTTGAAATGGGAATTAGGTTGTAATACCAAAGGTGTGCTATGCCACTTGTAGTCTAAAAAGTAAGATTTTATGGTCAAAATAAATATTATATGTTGTAGCATAGTATAGCATCATATATCATAATATATTACTCTGGGCATTTTAAATTCTTTTAGTATTTTACAATCATGTAGTCGAGCCTACATTAGCATTATTTATAAAAATGTTGATTTAGACTTTAAAATGGTGGAATTTGGCCAAATTTATAATAGGTAGAGCATGGCATTATAATATATTGTTTGAATTTAAAATATGTAATCGACAAAATATATCATTTTTTTTTTATTGTTTAATTTTATGATTTTTTATCTTAAGCAATCCCTTGTGATGTCATATGCAATATAATATAATATAATATGGTATAGTGTATTATAATATAGGATGCCATAATATAGTTTAGCATCATGCATTATAGCATTCCATTGTGTATTACTACTTATTGTTTAGCATATTTTAGTTTGTTATAGTATGATGTAGTAGAGTTTGTACTGGTATAATTCATAAAAATACTAATTTATAGGCTAAGATGATGGGATTTGGCCAAATTTAAGGTCAGATTTAGGGAACATCATTGGGGGTGTGCTATGGTGTGTCATTTAATCAAAAGAATGGAATTTTGCATTCAAAATAATTGTTCCATTTTCAATAAAATTTTATAAAATTTTTTCTTAAAGTGATTCATTTTAAGGTGTAATGTAAGATGATATATTATATGAAATCATATTAAAATATAATGTACATAATAATATAATGTCACATATATATGAATGTGGTGTGTTGTTACTAAATGTTATTGTACATTTTGGTATATTTTACTTTTGTTATAATATAATGGGTCAAAACTCATAAAAATGTTAATTTGAAGGTTGAGATGGAATAATTTGACCAAATTCATAGCACACACCAAGAAGCAACACCAAAATTATGCTATTTTGTACCATTTATAATAGAAAATTAACAATTTTACATCCAAAATGAACATTACTCATATTTTGAGAAAATTTTGTTATTTGTTCCATTTAAGTAATTCTAATGGGGTGTATTGTTAGATAATATTTTATATTATAGCAAATTATAATATAACATCATATATTATAATATAATATAGTGTGTTATTTTACACTATAAAATGTTTAGCATGATATTGTATAATTAGTTTGAGCTTGCACCATCAAAAATCATAAAATGTTGATTACAATGTTAAGATGATGTAATTTGAACGAATACATTATTAGGCTTTTGGTTGAAGTATTAAAGGTGTGCATAAGAGAAGAAATAAGATTTGATGATAATTCCATGTCAGACATGGGTGAGTCGTTAGGGGATCACACATTATGAAATGATATGTGAGAGGTCTATGTCGAGGGCATAGGAGAAGATAATTTGCTGGGGATAAAGTTTGAATTTGATTTGATTATATGATTTATGGAAAGAAGATCCACTAGAATAAGAATCTATAATCCACCAGGGATTAAGATCGAATCGACTTTAATTTGTTTTTTTAATTGATGTGGAAGCATATCTGCTAGAGATATGGGCTCGAGTCCACTAGGGATCGGTTATATGAACCTTAGGGAAGCAGGTTCAGGCTATCTACTGGGGATTGGGATTTGAGTTTTATTTCATAGATTTGTTTGGGGATGTATCTGTTGGGAATAAGAGTTTAGTTGGATTTTTTGATTTAGACTCTACTAGGGAGTTAGTTTAATTTGGCTCCACTAGGGAGGTTAGTTTTGAATTTGATTTGTTTCCTTGACTTATTTATATATGATTTTTGGCTCCACAAGGGAGAATGGTGTGATTTAACTCCACTGGGGAAAATTAGATTGGGTTTAATTTAATCTGAGTAAATGTATGGACCTTATCAATGCGATGTACTTGAAGGGGCTATATCAACATTGACCTACCTCGTTTACAAATCCAAATGGTTGGTTTACGTTAGGTGTAACCTAAGGAGTTTCCTTTAGTGCAATGATTGTGCTAGGAAGAAGGCATAGCGTGACATCTTCAAATCGGGAACAACGAGGTTACTGTTGGATGCACAATAAATCAAACACGACCCACTCTTGAATGAAACTGGAGACTTTTGTCAACTCAAAAGTAGTTGGGATTATATTCATCTTAATTTCATGTGATTTGATATGGTTTGTTTGGTTTAGTTTGATTTTGAATTGAGGGCATATCCACTAGGAATATGAGTTCGGTCAAATTTGATAGATTTAATTTATGGATCATTTCGGAGTGCAATGGACCCACTAAGAAGGGGATATATCGGACTTGTCCTATCTTAGATTTAAAAATCCAAAGGGATAGTCTACTGGTTGTGGGTAGAGCTAGCAAACCTAAGGGGTTGCCTTTGGTGCAATGTTGAAGAAGGCATAGCATACTTACATCTTCTAAAGCATGGAACAACGTGGGGTGACCTGGTAGCACAAATCAAACTTGACTTAGGGGTGACTCTTGAATATTGTTGAGGACTTATATCAACTCAAGTAGTAGGCAATACCTATAGATAGTTTTCCTGACATTGCCCTAAAGATAGGATGACTGCTTGGGAAAAGGTAGGGGTCATCCTAATCCACAAGTGAATATATATTTTGTTTATATGTTTGCATGGATCCTATTAGTGTGCGAGGGAACACACTAAGAAGGGACTATGTTGGCCTCAACCTATCTCAGATTTACTAAACCATGGGAGAATTTGCACATCCAAAGGAAGGATTCTCTAACTACAGGGGTGGTTACTAGGAAAGGGGAAATGTCCAATCTGATAGTAACCTGGGTAGTGTCAATATGGGGTCGCAAAGGATGTGATCCAAATATAGTGCCCACAGGGGAGGTGCTGCTAGAGGCATTATCTTAAGCCTTGGAAAAGAAAGACTATAGGTGTACGGTGGCCAACTCAAGGAGAATGCATAGTAGACTTACATCTGCCATGAGTGTTGTATCCTAAGGTGTGAGAACCAACCAACCTAAGGTGTATCCGTCAACATAGTGAGAACTAACCAAACTAAGGTGCCCGTTGGTTTGCAATGATCAATCTAGAAAGAAAATGTGTTGGCTTACAACTTTTCAAGTGGAATTGATCATCAGGATAGTCACGTCTCGGTAGGACATATGATATGGCACTAAGTGGGGAGCCCGGACAAACTTGAAGTAGTCAAGAGGGAAAGAGCCACTAGGGGACTTATCTTAACCCTCAAATATATTTGATCCAGTCAGTGCATGAAGGCTAATCCAAGAAGAAAGCTTAGCAAACTCACAACCTCTTAAACAAAGCTAAAATGAGGTAGCTTATTGGCCACGCAGTAAGGCCTACCAAACTAATAAGGTGCTCATTGATGTGCAGTGGCCAAGTAAGAAAAAAAAACGTAGAAAATGTACATCCTCCAAAGCAAGATGACTACTGGGTGACACACTAGCAGGACCGTCAAGCACTAGACTCTTGGTGAGGTGAGCATTATCTCAACTCAGAGTTGCACGAGACAAAATATATGTGTTTATTTTATATGTTTGTGTGTAGTTTGTGATTGTGTTATGTCGATGAAGGATAAGACGCCGCTCGATTCCTTACATCTACCCTAAACACATTGTGGCGGATTCGCAAACAAGAATACTTTCAACATGGAAGAGATTGAGTTCAAAATGAAATTTTCATTGATGATAATTATTTTCAAACATGATTTATAATAATTGTTTAAGTATAGCCCATTGATTGGAAGCATTGGGTGCTGTCCCTTATGATTAATAAGCTGATAGGATCCTCCTTGGTAGGCCTTCTCTATGAAAAAAAAGCTTTCCTAAGTGGGTTCAAACTTAGCTCCCATCTTACGATGGGAAATAATTAGTCTCCTTAGAACTAAAATAAGCTCTCTTACTTGAAACGCTCTAGGACGGACCAACTTATTATGATATTGAATCATTTTAGCTTTGTACAATTCGAGGTTTTTCCATTCTAGTAGGCATATCTCCTCCAAACCTTCGAGATCTTTTAACCAGAACTTGGAATTATGCTCTGCTATGATCTTGCCACCCACAACTATCCTTTATGATGGGAGTTGGATTTCTAATGGTAGAACAGCTTAAGACCCATACACTAAGGAGAAAGGAGTATACTGAGTTGGAGTTTTATATGTGGTTCAGTAGGCCCACAAGGCTTCAACTAACTGCTCATGACACTATCACTTGTTATTGTTGAGTGTCTTCTTTAGTATTTGGATAAGAATTTTGTTGAAGGCTTCTGCTAAGTCATTTGCCCTTGGGTAGTTGATGGTAGAATATCTCTAATCTATAATGTGTCTCTGGGCAAAGTTATTGATCTCAGTTCTCTTGAATGCAGTACCATTATCAGATATAATTCATCGAGGCACTCTGAACCTATGTAAGATATTATTCCTAAAAAATTGGAGCACATCTTTGTTTGTGACCTTTTTTGTCCATTTGAAAATTAGTCAATAGCATAAGATGAACCAATGACCCTTGAAGAAAGAAGAGGATCAAGACCCACTATGTACCCCAACACTCGAATGGCCATGAGGCTAATGTTGGATGTAGAATGTTGGGTGGTTGGTGTAGGACCACATTGTGTATTTGACATTGGTGGCATCGCCTAGCTGTATCCAAGCAATCTTTGATCATTGACATATAAGTATTCTAGTCTCTTGATCTTGACTTTCATTTGGTTGGCTCCACATAGTCGAGTGTACCTGGTCATGATCTTACGGGCATTATGCTTGTCTTAAAAACATAACCACATATGATCGAAAGACCACTAGTACAAGACACCATAGCATAGGAAAGTGCTCTCTTCATCTAATGGGCTTGGGACTTCTCTCTTAAGGTAGTTTGCCTTTATATAGGTAATCCATGAATGGTTGCCTCCAATCTAGCTCCTCATCCTTCTTGGCAATGGCAACCTCCCCTTCAAGAGAGTACTTTTTAATGAGTTCAATATCAATAAGGGATTGTCTATTTTGGACCTTTATTGATATGGACTCATCCTCAGGTATTTTCTTGGCATGCTTGGCTAAAGCATATGACATTCTCTCCTCAAGGAATCTTATAAATGGTAACCCATTTGGGCAAACAACTCCATGGTGTACTTGTTGAAGTGATGGAGGTTGGGCTTTATAACATTATAAGACCTAATGATTTGGTTGATAACTAGTGAGAATCCCAAGATGTTGATGTTACGGATGAGTAACGCAACTCAAACCGATAATCGAGCCTCATATTCTTCATTATTGGTGCAAGGATTGGATAGATGATATAAGAATCTCATCACATTGTAGTCTAAAGTTAAAGAACTATTCTTACCCTTTCACGGAATAGTAGATTGCGGTTCTTCTCCTCTTTGAGAAAGCTGGCCTGAGTGAGCTCTCAACTTCTCCATCTTAGACATGGGACTCCTCTAGACACTAGAGTCTTAAGCTTTCTAGTGATTGGTGAACACTTAACCTAATGAGACTTAGAGAGAGTTAGCTATGAATAGGTTATGTCTTGGGGGATTAATAGGACTTACTACATAGTTTGAACCTAATCCTTGCCTCCCTCCTTCAAATCAATCCAAATCAAATCTCAAATCAATTCTTACTCAATTAATATTCTCAAATCACAAATCAATTCCAACTTAATTGATTTATTCAAATCCAAATTCCAAAATGGAAATCATGAATCAATTCCAAATCAAATGATTAAAACCCATGATTGAATTCAAATCCCAAAATCTTTCCTAAGCCCTTTGATTTCATCTTATGGACTTAGCTTAAACCAAACCCAAATCACTCCAAACTCAAATGATTTTCTCATAACTCATTTATAGCATCATTTATATTCACAAATATAAATGAAGTATTAATAAATAACTAAATCCAAAATTAAACTAAAATCTAACTTATACTCATTTCAAGCCAAATCATTCTCAGATCAATCCAAACCCTTGGATTTTATCTTCAAACAATCACATGCCAAAATATAAACATAAACTACAATAACCAAACCAAAATTAAACTAACCCAAGTCAAACCCATGTTCATCCTTTTGACTTGAAAATGTCAAATGAACCAAAACCCATTTGACTCCAAATCTCTTGTAATTGGATTTATATTTCCATCAATAAATTTCTATCATAAGTTCATATGTGATCTCAACCAAACTTGAACCAAGCCTTAATCAAGCCAATTAACCTATTTAGGCTCACTTGACCCAAACTCACCTAAGAGACCTTTTTGAGCCAAATTCTAATCCAACCCAAATTGGATTGAACTAAGCCCATCTAAGCCTCACATTGTGAGTAAAAATCATCCTAGGATGATCAACAACTCAAATTGGTTCAAACTAAGTCAAACCTAGCCTTTGACCAAGTCAACACTTAGCCCAAATAAAACCTAAATCACCCAAAATTCACTATAAGCAAAATTGATTGAAACCATTGATCTAAACCAATCCATAATCAATCATTGAACATGATCAAGCCAACAATTGAGCTTAACCAAGCCTAATTGGCCACTTGACCTAAGTTGACCCAAATTGACCTAAAAAGCCAAAATGGGTCAAATCTTGATCTAAGCCAAATTGATTACAACTAATGGGTTAAATTCATTCCAAATCACTTGTTGAACTTGACTAAAGCTTCAGTTGGCCAATTAGACCCAACCTGGCCCAGTTGACCATGGACCCAACTTGACCTAAAAGGTCAAATCAACTTGAAATCAAACCAAATCAAATTTGATTGAAACCAAAGCTTGCAATACATTTCAAATGGTCAACCAAGCCTAAACCAACCCATGACCCAATTGGGTCAAATGGGTCAAATTGGTCAACTTGACCCATTTGACTCAAATGAACCTAAATGAACCAAAAAATCTAAACCAAATTGAACCAAACCAATGATACCCATAGGCTCCATGATCATTTTGAACTTTATTTGACCATTTGACCAATTGGTCACTAATTTGACCCAATTTGACCTAAATGATCAAAGTGAGCCAAATCAAATCAAATGAACTCCAAAACACTTGAAATTTGGCCAAACCCATTTTTGAATTATTTTGAATCTATCCAAGTCAAATCATGGCCAAATGACCACTTTGCCCTTAGGTCAAAGGGTATCCTATGACTAAATTCACTTGGAATTTGGTCATGTCTCTCTTTGGCATCCTTCCATTGGTCGACATGGGCACCAAGGGAGGTGGTGAATATGACCCAATGAGCTTGGGTCGATACCCAAGGCAAGGCCAATGACCTCCCATTGGCAATTGAACACTTGGAACTCCAAATGCACTCATCTAGCACATGGGCATCACTCTCCTTCCCTCACTACCCAAAATGACCCATGTGGGGTGTTTTGCAGCTCAAACCATGCTTCCAATCCTTTCCATTGATCAAAATGGCAAAATAGCCCATCATCTTATCCAGGAGGAGGGAGATATACCCCTCTCATTCCCACTCAAACCACAAGAATTCATTTCCACAAAGCTAAGAAGGTTGAGAAGCTTCTCCAAGCCTTTGCATTCGAGCTCCCCATTTCTCACTCTCGATTTTCCTCAAAGCCAAAATAGGGAGGTGAATTGAAAATCCAACTCACTCAATTCTCCATCAAAATTAACCTTGTACACACCATCGTGGACTTCAGAGCTCAATCAAGTTATTTCCCAAGTCACCAAGCCATGAGAAGCATCACTTTGATCAAAGTCAATCTCCATTGAAGAGGAGCTTGGTAAACTGAGCAATTATATTCCAAACCAAGATACAATTCCTTCAATAGGGCTTCATCTCTACTAGACGAAGCTACCTCCTCCGTTGGAAGCACCGGTGATAGCTTTCGATGAGGAAATTGCTCAAAACCATAGCCTTAGGAAAATTTGGTTAGTCCTTTTTGAAGAAAATTATCACCCCATCAAATCTTGACCATTAGATGTGCATCCCCCCTCCTTCTGAAGGTGTGGGATCATTTTGATCCCAATGCTTCGGGTGAGCTTGAATTGAATGAGAGAGATGAGCGATGTTCATCGCAAAGGAGAAGGATCACATGTCATCCATTCCACATGATTGGAATAGGTAGTACTGATTATATCACACTAGATCCCCTGTGATTTAAGCCTAAACCACAAGATTAATCTTGACCGTCCGATCTTAGATTGGATGGCCCATAGAGAAAGCGCATCCGCCATCAACTGACTTAGCTGATGGATGTGACAACTTAAATAACCTATCTCATCGCACTAAGTGAAAAGTGTGCCACATCAGTGCGCCACATCAGCACGCTGCATTAGCTACCACATGGCCTAATGGGATTAAGGGATTACTTAGGCTTAATTAATTTGATTTTAACTAAAACTTCCAAAATTTATAACTAATTGTAGAAAAATATAAATAAATACTCATTTTAAAGATAATTCAGAGAAGAATAATATAAAATTAAAATTAATTAATTTTAAATATTGATTTTAACTCAATTTGGGTTTTATTAGAAATGTAATTAAGTTAATTACTCCCCAATTATTAATTAATTACTTTTTTGAGGTTAATCGGTGGGATGACCTCTACCTAATTTTCTTGGAATTTATTACTTGATTAATTAGGGGGTATTCATCCATAATCACTCTCTTAATTAACTAAATGATTAATTAACATGTTAAATAGTGGTAAATTCATTAATCAAGCTTGCTAAATCATCATGAATAGTGAATGGACATAGGGAATGAGATTAGGACTTCTTTTCCAATATTTTCTCCAAGTTCATTTCACTTGGAAAACACTTAATCAATTTGCAATTTATTAATGGCTTAATCACTTCATTAATTAGTTTAATTAATCAAACTCAAAACCAAATCATTCTATAATTTAATCATTCAGTTTCTTGGGTAGATTCTTAGGTGTTCAATAAGAGATTCCAAAGGAAATTATAATCAAACTACATGTGTAGGAGGGTTATAAAGTACTTAATTAAACATTTAGCTTAATTAACCAATGTGAGCCAATTGCATTAGGCCCCTTATTTCTTAGGTGCATTATTTAATTTTACATGTGGTTATACCATATGTTAGCTCACGCTTGGCTAATTATGTTAAAGTGGTATAAGTAAGGGGTAATTAATATATTTAATTCATACCTTAACCTAAGAATATAAAATCAACCAAATTGTTCTAAATTAAACCAAACTAATTCACACATAGGGGAATGGGTTAGGATTAACAAACCATTTTTATATCTCCTAAATCAAATCAAATTCAAAGATAAAATCTCTTTAAAGAAATTTTTGATTCATTTTAAATGATCTTATTCTATATGATTGTCCTTAGGGGTAGGGTGAATGAAGTTATGTACTTCATTTCTTTCATCTATGCTAAATATTGCTTGCCACCTAAATCATGCATTCATTTCTTTTAAAATTAATTAAATAAAATGTTTTCTTTTATGTCAAATTGCATGTGTTGGTTAAAATTAAGCATATGAGTGGCTATTATCATTATTAAACAAAAAATTATCTTTTCAAAACTTATAAATCAAAAATTATATATAAAGTGATGTTAGTTATAAATATTTATAAGCTTGCATGTGATGATAGCATAAGATGTGTACTATGAAGTTCTTATCTCCTCTCTTAATATGGATTCACATAGGATTTGCAAGTGTATAGTTCATTTGAAAAGAACATAAAACTTGCCTAAATCTATTCTATGCATCTCTATGTTAAGACTTAGGAAGCACCTTCATACTACACATGTAAATCTTACAATCAAATCAAACATAAATCTCTTGCATGATTCTTCATCCATTTGGTTTCTTTTTGTACATTTACATGTATACAGAAAAATGGGTCAGTCGGACATCACGAGGTTTTAGCTTTAGCCCAAGTAGGTCTTGTACCTTATGCCCCTGATGTAAAAAATAATGGTGTCATACTCACTTATAGCATTTATACATGTGGATGTGCTTTTAGCTAATTCATAAAAGAGTCCCTCTTTTCTACACAACAAAGACATGCATTCATGGAACATCCAAATTTTTAAACCACATTTCTTTACATTCATCATCAAAGTGTGCTAAGATTTGCATTGCATGTGCAGGTATGCTTAGGATTATTGATATGCATGGTATACATGGTGGAAATAAATGAATGGGTGTGTGTTATGTGATAGCAATCCACCCTAACTAATTCTAAGATATCTTTCTTATTGAATAAAGCTATTTAGAGTAAATCCAAACTTAGGATTAATTAAAAATACATAATAAATCATTCACCAAAGGAAATTCATTAATGAATCTACCTTAGAAATGCTTTAGGTAGAAATGAAAGAGAGTTCTCTCTCTTTTCTTCTCTTCACAACATTTAGTCATTAAGTAGATTCATTCAAACTAAATCAAATCTAAATTATTGAGTCAACTAAATCACTTAAAATGAAATCACCATCTAAGTTGAATCTCTCACACTTAGAAAATTTCAACCCTAAAACCTAGCTAGGGCATGCCACACAAGCCTTAAATGGCACACACACATTAGGCTAAGTCACCATTTCTAACTCTATGTTAAGGCGGTGCATGGTTTGAAGCATGATTTTGTGTTGTAATATAATATTTTTAGGGATGTTAGGGTGTATGTGTGTAGACGGGATGGTAGGGCAATCTTAGTTTAATCATGTCTTCTGTAGGGGATTGTGCTTAAGGGGTGTTGTAATAAAAATATAAATGCTATTGCTATGTAGGTTGCTTATACCCCTAAGCATAATCCAAACTAAAATAGGTGGGCTTGGTTACCCATGTGTGGGGTGCTAAGTCCAAATTATTCTTATAACTACTTGGGTTGTGTGGTATGTTTAGCTAACCTTTGTTTTGCAAGTTTAGTTAGATTTTCTTTTCCCATTTTGATGTAAATTTTGTAATTAAGTTTTGCAGCAAGTGTTATGGGGATTAGGATGAACATTGTTCATAAGACTATGTCTTATGTACCATGTGAACCTTGGAGCAAGCTACATCCCAAGATAACCCAAAAGAAAGAAATGGAGCAAATCAAGATGAACGAATGAAGGACAAGGAGCGAAGAATGGAAGATGAAGAATGAAGACCCTCATAACACTTTTCATTTCATAATTGTAACTATTAATTTATAATCTGGGTTATATAAGGGTAGAGCTTGGCTACCCATTTGCCTCTTTCGGGTTGGCGATGGGACCCTACCACATCGGCCTCTTACTCTTTTATGCTAATATTATAAATTGATTGATGTTATATTTATTATTGTCTAATTAGGATGGAATGATTTTCCTAGGTTTTTAATTACTTGATTGTTGTTGAATGGTCTAGATGCGATTAGGCTCTTAGGGAAAAATAAATTTTCTATCCAATTAATCAACTCAAAATTAAACAAAATAATTCATAACCTCACTTAAAGCCTAGGACATAAATTAAGATAATAAAAGATTTAGTAACCCCTTAGCTAGATGTTTTACATCTCATATCATGCATAAATAATATTGCTTCACTCTTGCTAATGGAAGGCTCCCACCTTTGCCAGAGAAAATGGCTTAACCTTTAAGAGCCATGGTGGAAACACACCCCCTTCTTTCTATCTTTGGCCCATAATCAATCTTCTCATGCATTAAGTATATGAAATCCCATAGCCTATGTCAAATAAAAATGTCCAAAAATCAAAAGTAAAACTTAACAAAATTTGCATTAGATTAAGTCATGAATTCATGCCCTTCATGATCTAGTCTCTTAGGAAGTCAGTTTAAAGACTTAGTCTTATTTCTAAATAAATAACATCCTAGCTATCTTGTAAAGCATAAGACTTGCCTACATGTATTTAAAATCGTAGGAGGAGTTAGTTGGCGGCCACCCCCAGACGGTTGTAATCCCAACAGTCGGGTGGTTTACTCTCTCTTGTGGAGGTATTCCATATACCCATTTTTGCCTTTGATTTAGGTCATGCTCTAGCCCTTTCCAAAGCTCCCTAGATATAGAATCTAAGATTATTATTTTCCTTTGTGGGCTATAAGCATAAATCCTCACAACTTGGGAATTTCTACAATCTTTTATTATATAATTGTAAGCCCTAAATTTCTAATAAAAATTCAACTCAAACTTATAATTTCCCTCAATTTCAAAAATATAAAACCCAACCATAGAATAGTTTGGGATGCTCACTAGGTTTCCTAGTATCATGAACATCCCCTACTCATCTCCCTTAGATCCCTCCTCTTGCTCAATCCCTCTTGATTTTCTAAAAATAACCAATTGATTGATAGTCCTATCTTTGAAATCTTTGGAGACACTGATAATTTACCTTAATTGAGAGTATTCCCAAGGAATCTCATTGTTTAGGATGTAATTAACTATGAGGGCTTGCCTCCATAGGAAACTTAATGAACCTGATTTAAAATAAACCTTACTTTACTTTTCCATATAAAGTAAGGAGAAGATCTTTGGTACATTCGAAGAGCCATTATCCTTCGGAGTCATTATTAGGTGTTTAGGTCCTTTGATGGTGTAGCTTCTTCTCAAAGGGGAGAATAACCACAATCTACTATTCCAGGAAAGGCAGGGGTAGGAATAGTTCTTTTAACTCTAGGCCGAGATGTGATGAGATTCTCATATCCTCTATCCAATCCTTACACCAACAATAAAATTGAATATGAGGCTCTGATTGTTGGTCTGGAGTTAATCGTTACTCTAAGCATCTAGAACATCAACATCATTGGGGATTCTCAGCTAATTATCAACCAAATCATGGGTCCTATAAGGTTATAAAGCCCAAGCTCCATCACTACCATAAGTCACCATGTTATTGTTTGAAATCGAGGTTACCATTTATAAGATTCCTCGAGGAGAGAATGCCATAGTGTATTCTTTAGCCAAGCTTGCCAAGGAATTGACATGTCAGATGATGAGTCCATATCAATAAAGTCCAAAATAGACAAGTCTTATCTTTTGAATATTAAACTCATCAAAAGTACTCTCTTGAAGGAGGTTTCCATTGCCAAGAAGGATGAGAAGTTAGATTGGAGGAAACCATTCATGAATTACCTAAATAAAGGTGAACTACCTCAAGAAAAGTCCCAAGCCAATCAGATGAAGCAGAGAGCACTTTCCTACACTTTTGTGGATGGTGCCTTATACCGGCGGTCTTTCGATCATATGTGGTTACATTATTTAGACAAGCAGAGGTTTGATTATCTAGAAAACTAATTCTCGAAGATGAAAGCCAAGGTCAAGAGGATACTACTTGGTTTTGATGATCAAAGATTGCATGGATCTTGGCGATGCCACCAATGTGAAATACATGGTGTGGTCCTAGACCACCCAACATTCTACATCCTACATTAGCCTCATGGCCATTCAGTGTTGAGTGCGACATAGTAGTTTCGTCGATCCTCCTCCTTAGTTCATCGGTTCAACTTACTGCTTCATTTACTTTTCCAAAAGGTGAAGGTGATTTATTTCGAGTGAAGTCAACATGTGCTCCAGTTTTTTACAAACCATATTGTATATAGGTTCGGAGTGCCTCGATGAATTATATTTGAACCAAATACTAAAGAAGACACTCGGCAACAACAAATGATGGTGTCATGAGTAGTTAGTTGAAGCCTAGTGGTCCTACCGCACCACATAGAGAACTCTAACTCAGTCTACTCCTTTCTCCTTAGTGTATGGATCCCATTTACCATTAAGTCCAACTCTCATCACAAAAGATAGATGTAGGTAGATCACATAGAGTGAAAGAGATGTGGGTAGCAGATCACATATATTACCATTATTTATTTCAGATTATTTTATTTTTTATTTTTATTTAGGTTTATTTTCTATTTTTATTTAGTTTAGCTTATTTATTTTAGGTTTATTTATTTTAGTTTAATTTTTAGGTTTAGGTTTAGGTTTATACTTATTTTTTTAGTTTAGTTTTATTTTTATTTTATTTTTTAGGTTTAGGTTACTATTTTTTTTAGGTTTAAGTTTTAGGTTTTTTTTTAGGTTTATTTTTAGGTTTTATTTTTTAGTTTAGGTCTAGGTTTTTTTTGTTTATTTTATTTTATTTAGTTTAGGGTTTAGGTTTTGTTTACTTTAGGTCTAGATTTAGTTTTTCTATATTTTAGTTTAGTTTATTTTAGTTTAAGTTTTGGTTTAGGATAATTTTATTTATTTTATTTTAGGTTTAGGTTTTTTTTAGTTTAGGGTTTAGGTTTTATTTTATTTATTTATTTTTTTAGGTTTATTTTTTTATGTTTAGGATTCATTTAGTTTTATTTTATTTTATTTTAGGTTTATTTTATTTTTATTTTATGTTTAGTTTTTATTTCATTTATGGTTTTTATTTTTAGGTTTATTTTATTTTTTAGTTTAATTTAGGGTTTTATTTATTCTACTTTATTTTAGGTTTAATTTTTTATTTTATTTTATTTTTACGTTTAGGTTTATCTTTAGGTTTTAGCTTAGGTTTTTATTTTATTATTTTTATAATTTAGGTTTTTGTTCTTTTATTTATTTTATTTTTTATGTTTTAGTTTAGTTTAGGTTTTAGGGTTTTTTATGGTTTAGTGATTGGGGTTTAGTGTTTATGGTTTAGGGTTATAGGTTTTAGGATTTAGGGTTTTAGGTTTTAGGGTTTATGGTTTAGGGTTTAGGATTTAGGGTTTAATGTTTAGGGTTTTAAGGTTTAGGGTTTAGGGTTAAGGGTTGTAGGTTTAAAGTTTAAGGTTTATGGTTAGTTTTAGGGTTTAGGGTTTAGGGTTAGGGTTTTTTTTATAAATTTTTTATATATTTTTTTAAATTAAGTAAACTCGTAGGTTTAAGTTTATTTAGTTTATTTTTTATTTATTTTAGTTAATTTTATTTTTAATTTCTATTTAAGTTTATTTTTATTTTTATTTAATTTAGTTTATTTTTTTTAATTTACATTTTTTATTTTAGTTTAATTTTTATGTTTACGTTTAGGTTTAGGTTTACTTTTTATTTTAGTTCTTTTTCTCTTATTTTCTAGGTTTAGGTTTTAATTTTTATTTTTAAGTTTAGGTTCAGTTTTTTATTTTATTTTTTTACACTTAGGGTTTAGGTTTTTATTTTATGTTTATTTCTAGGTTTTCATTTTTAGTTTAGGTTTAGGTTTATTTTTAGGTTATTTTTTTTATTTGTGGTTTAAGTTTAGTTTATTTTAGATTTATGTTTAGGTTTTATTTATTTTTAGTATAGTTTATTTTAGTTTAGGTTTAGGTTTATTTTATTTTTATTTTAGGTTTATGTTTTTTTTAGTTTAGGGTTTAGGTTTAGGTTTTTATTTAGTTTTTATTTGATTTTATGTTAGGTTTATTTTATTTTGATTTTAAGTTTAGTTTTTATTTTATTTAGGTTTTTTATTTTTTAGTTTAGTTTAGGTTTTATTTATTTTATTTTAGTTTAGTTTTATTTTTATTTATTTTCTTTTTTGTTTCAGGTTTAGGTTTAGGTTTACGGCAATGTTTAGGTTTTATTTTATTTATTTATTTTATTTTGGTTTAAGTTTTTATTTATTTTATTTTTAGGTTTTATTTAGGTTATGTTTAGATTTTTACCTTTTTGGTGTTTAGGGTTTAGGGTGCAGGGTTTATGATTTAGAGTTTAGGGTTTCGGGTTTAGGGTTTAGGGTTTAGGGTTTAGGGTTTAGGATTTAGGTTTTAGGTTTTAGGGTTTAGGGTTTTAGGGTTTAGAGTTTAGGGTTTAGGGTTTAGGGTTTAGAGTTTAGGGTTTAGGATTTAGGTCTAAGGTTCAAGTTTTAGTTTACAGTTTAGGGTTTTTGCTTTTTTTTTATAACCGAGAATAAATTAAGATTAACATTTCTTCTTTTCAATTTCATCAATCAACACACCAAGTTTTCTAAGACATAGCATGACATAGATGAGCATAGAGCCAATCGACCCTAGATAACTAGAACCCTCTCATTATAAAGACATAATTCCATAAGCGGTCGGATTAGTCATTCTTTAATTTCTCTAATTCCCATGAACCACCTCTCGAGTAGCATGATCCATCATATCCCATCTCCCTCCACCCAGGTAACCTCTTCTTCTCATGCCTCCATACCACCACAACTCGACCACCACCTCCATATCCACCGACACCTCAGATCACCACCACTATGATAGCATGCTCAGCCTTTTCTAGGAGCCTGGTTGATGGTGATGTTCTACTCAGGATCTACCCATTCCTAGCATTTAGATTTATTAGGTTTTATTTTTTAAGTTTATTTTTTAATTTATTTAGTTACTTTAGGTTTAGGTTTAGGGTTTGGGGTTTTGGGATAGGGTTTAGGGTTTAGGGTTTAAGGTTATGGTTGAGGATTTTAGGGTTTAAGGTTTAGGGTTAGGGTTTTGGGTTTATTTTTTTGGCTTTAGGGTTTAAGGTTTAGGGTTTAGAATTTATGGTTTAGGGTATAGGGTTTTTTAGGGTTTAGGGTTTAGGATTTAGGGTTGTAGGTTTAGGATTTAGGTTTTAAGGTTAGTTTTAGGGTTTAGGGTTTAGGGTTTTTTTTTAAATTATGTAAACTAGTAGGTTTAGGTTTATTTAGTTTATTTTTTTATTTATTTTAGTTTATTTTTTTTATTTTTCTTTAGGTTTATTTTTTTAGTTTAAGCTTTTTATTTTAGTTTAGTTTTTAGGTTTAGGTTTAGGTTTATGTTTATTTTATAGTTTAATTTTATTTTTATTTTATTTTTTATGTTTAGGTTTTATTTTTAATTTTTAGGTTTATGTTTAAATTTTTATTTTATTTTTTAGGTTTAGGTTTAAGGATTTTATTTTTGGTTTATTTTATAGGTTTTATTTTTTTAGTTTGGGTTTAGGTTTATTTTAGTTTATTTTATTTTATTTAGGGGTTATCTTTAGGTTTAGGTTTTAGTTTAGGTTTTTCTTCTATTTTATTATTTTATTTTATTTTTGTTTTGGGTATTTTTTAGGTTTTTAGCATTTTAGGCTTTAGGGTTTAGGGTTTAGGGTTTAGAGTTCAGGGTTTGGGGTTTAGGTTTTAGTGTTTAGGGTTTAGAGTTTAGAGTTTAGGGTTTAGGTTTAGGGTTTAGGGGTTTAAGGTTTAGGGTTTAGGGTTTAGCATTTAGGATTTAATGTTTAGGGTTTTTAGGATTTATGATTTAGGGTTTATGGTTTAGGTTTTAGGTCTAGGGTTCAGGTTTTAGTTTAGGGTTTAGGATTTTTTAATAAAGAACAAATTATTCAACATTTCTTTTTTCAATTTCATCAACAAAGTAACACAAGTTTTCAAAGACACTACAACACATATTAAAATGAGCGTGCATAGAGCAAATCAAAAAGAACTAGAATCATCTCTACTATAAAGACAAGTTCCATAAGTAGCAAATCGGTCCTCATTCTTTAGTTTTCCGGTTCCCATCAAAATAAACTCGACCTCTTGAGTGATGCCATCATATCTGATCTCTCCTCTACCACCACCATGTAACCTCCATCGCTCCTAGCTTCCATAACCACTACTCCAACCACCCTTCATATCCAAACTAGATCCCCACCAGTGATACCACCATCTCACCATTGCCTTTTGTTGGATCTAAGTAAGCCTTTGATGATGTTCTTGTTCAGGTTCGCCCATTCTTAGGGTTTAGGTTTAGGTTTAGGTTTATTAGGTTTTAGGGTTTAGTTTATTTTTAATTTATTTAGTTACTTTAGGTTTAGGTTTAGGGTTTAGGGTTTAAGTTTTAGGGTTTAGTGTTAGGGCTTAGGGTATATGGTTTAAGGTTTAAGTTTTAGGGTGTAGGGTTTAGGGTTTAGGGTTTAGAGTTTAGGGTTTTGGGATTTATGCTTTTAGGGTTTAGGGTTTAGGATTACATTTTAGGGTTTAGAATTTAGGGTCTTTTTAGGGTTTAGGTTTTAGGTATAGTGTTCAGGTTTTAGTTTAGGGCTTAGGTTTTTTGGTTTTTTTAATAGAGAATAACTTTAGTTCTAACATTTATTCTTTTCAATTTCATCAACAAAGTAACACACCAAGTTTTCTAAGACACAAGCAATGACATAGATAAAAAATGAGCACGCATAGAGCAAATAAAACCTTCTAAAACCTTCTCTCTTATAAGACAGTTCATATCTAATTCGATCGTTCTTATTCTCTGGTTCCCATCAAACCACCTCATCCTCTTGAGTAGTAGGATCCACCATCATATCCCAGATCTCTCTCGCCATCATGGTAACCTCCTCGCTCCTCTGCCTCCATAACCACCATTGCTCCACCACTCCATATCCAATAGCACCTCCAGATCTCCCACCACCATTACGATAATCTAGCCTCCACCTTCACCTCCATGCTAGATCTAGGCATTGTTGATGATGTTCCTACTCAGGTTCCATTCTTAGGGTTTAGGTTTAGGTTTTGCTTTATTAGCTTTTAGGGTTTAATTTTACTTTTAAATTTATTTAGTTACTTTAGATTTAGAGTTTGGGGCTTTTGGGTTTAGGGTTTAGGGTTTAGGCTGTAGGGTTTAGGCTGTAGGGTTTAGGGTTTTAAGATTTATGCTTTTAGGGTTTAGGATTGTAGGTTTAAGTTTGTAGGTTTAGTGTTTATTTTTTAGTTAGGGATTAGGGTTTAGGATTTGGTTTAGTGATTTTTTAAAATTAAAAGCTAAGTTTAGTTTCTAGTTTATTTTTTTTAGTTTATTTTATTTTATTTATTTAGGTTTATTTTTTTTATTTTATTTAGTTTAGTTTACTTATTTTAGGTTTATTTATTTTAGTTAGGTTTTCAATTTTAGTTTATTTTTTTTAGGTTTAGGTTTTGGTTCTTTATTTTTTAGTTGAGTTTTATTTTAATTTTTTTAGGTTTAGGTTATTTTTTATTTTTAGGATTTGGTTTTGGTTTTTATTTTATTTTTCATGTTTAGGTTTTAAGTTTTTATTTTAGGTTTTATTTTTAAGTTTTGGTTTAAGTTTACTTTTAATTTATTATATTTTATTTAGTTTTAGTTTAGGCGTAGTTTATTTTAGGTTTAGGTTTAGGTTTTATTTCTTTTAGTTTAGTTTATTTTAGTTTTGATTTAGGTTTATTTTATTTTGTTTAGTTTATTTTTATTTTAGGTTTAGGATTTTATTTTAGTTTTGGGTTTAGACTTTATTTTTAATTTATTTTTGGGTTTTATTTTTAGGTTTAGTTTATAGGTTTAGGTTTTAATTTAGCTTTTATTTTATTTTTATTTATGTTTAGTTTATATTTTATTATGGTTTTTTATTTTTATGTTTATTTTATTTTTTTTGTTTACTTTAGCTTTTCTTTATTTTATTTTAGTTTTTTTTTAATTTTTATTTTATTTTATCTTTACGTTTAGGTTTAGGTTTTTTTTGGTTTTATTTTATTTTATTTTTATTTAACTTTAGGTTTTATTTTTAATTTTATTTTAGGTTTTATTTAGTTTAGGTTTAGGTTTTTAGGGTTTAGGGTTTAAGGTTTAGGGTTTAGGGTTTTAGGGATTATGGTTTTAGGGTCTAGGGTTTAGGGTTTAGGGTTTAGTGTTTAGGCTATAGGGTTTAGGATTTTTAGGGTTTTGGGTTTAGGGTTTAGGGTTAGCTTATGGTTTAGGGTTAGTTTAGAGTTTAGTGTTTATGGTTTAGGGTTTAGGTTTTATGGTTTAGGGTTTTTAAGGTTTAGTGTTTTATCTTAGGGTTAGGGCTTAGGGTTTAGGGTTTAGGGTTTACGATTTAGGGTTTAGGGTTACTTTAGGGTTAGGGTTTAAGGTTTATGGTTTTTAGGGTTGTAGGTTTAGGGTTGTATGTTTAGGGTAGTTTTAGGGTTTAGGGTTTTGTCTTTAGGATTTAGGATTTATGTTTAGGGTTTAGGGTTTAAGGTTTAAGGATTTTTTTAAAAAAAATTAAATAAACTGGTAGTTTTAGGTTTATTTAGTTTATTTTCTATTTATTTTTGGATTATTTATTTTATTTTATTTTTTATTTTAGTTTCTTTTAGGTTTAGGTTTAGTTTATGTTAATTACTTAGTTTTTATTTTTATTTTTATTTATTTTAGGTTTAAGTTTATTTTTTTATTTTTTTAGGTTTAGGTTTAGTTTTTTTTTTAGGTTTAGGTTTTTGGTTTTTAATTTAGGTTTACTTTAGGTTTAGGTTTATTTTTAGTTTATATTCTTTTATTTAATTTAGGGTTTAGGTTTAGATTATTTTAGGTTTAGGTTTAGGTTTTTTTTAGTTTAGGGTTTAGGTTTTATTTTTTATTTATTTTTTGGTTTATTTTTTTTAGGTTTAGGTTTTTATTTAGTCTTTATTTTAGGTTTATTTTATTTTTATTTTATTTTTAGTTTAGTTTAAGTTTTTATTTATTTTGTTTATTTTAGTTTTTATTTTTTATTTTATTATATTTAAGGATTAGGTTTAGGATTACATTTATGTCTAGTTTAGGTTTTATTTTAGGTTTTTATTTTATTTAGGTTTTGGGCTTTTATTTTTTTATTTTTCAATTTTGTTTAGTTTAAGTTTAGGTTTTTTAGGTTTTTAGGGTTTAGGGTTTTGCATTTAGGGTTTGGGGTTTAGGGTTGTAAATTTTATGGATTAGGGTTCAGGGTTTAAGGTTTAGGATTTTGTGGTTTAGAGTTTAGAGTTTAGGGTCTAGAGTTGTAGGTTTACGATTTATGATTTTTTAAATTTGTTTTAAAATTTTTATTTTTCATTTTTTTCAATTAAGTATACTAGTAGGTTTAGGTTTATTCAGTTTAATTTTTATTTCTTTTAGTTTATTTGATTTTTTTATTTTTTAGGTTTATTATTATTTTTATTTAGTTTAATTTATTTATTTTAGGTTTATTAATTTTAGTTTATTTTTTAGGTATAGGTTTAGGTTTAGATTTATTTTTTAGTTTAGTTTTATTTTTATTTTATTTTTTAGGTTTAGGTTTTTTTTATATTTTATTTTTAGGTTTTAGGTTTAGGTTTTATTTTATTTTATTATTTTGAGGTTTAAGTTTTTATTTTAGGTTTGTTTTTAGGTATTATTTTTTAGTTTAGGTTTAGGCTTATTTTTTATTTTATTTTATTTTATTTTGTTTTGATTTAGGTTTAGGTTTAGTTTATTTTAGGTTTAGGTTTTATTTATTTTATTTTAGTTTATCGTAGTTTAGGTTTAGGTTTATTTTATTTTTATTTTAGGTTTAGTTTTTTTTTAGTTTAGGGTTTATGTTTTATTTCATATTTATTTTTAGGTTTATTTTTTAGGTTTAGGTTTTTATTTAGTTTTTATTTTATTTTATTTTAGGTTTATTTTTCTTTTTATTTTAGGTTTAGTTTTTACTTTATTGATGTTTTTATTTTTTTTAGTTTAGTTTAGGTTTTTATTTATTCTATTTTTGTTTAATTTTAATTTTTTTTATTTTCTTTTTAAGTTTAAATTTAAGTTTAGGTTTTAGTTTATGTTTATATTTTATTTTATTTTTTCTTTTTATTTTTGGTTTGGTTTTTTTGGTTATTTTATTTTTAGGTTTTATTAAGTTTAAGTTTAACTTTTTAGCTTTTAGGGTTTAGGGTTTAGGGTTTTGGTTTTAGGTTTTTATTTTACTTTTATTTTTAAGTTTTATGTTTTAGTTTAGGTTTAGGCTTGTTTTTAGTTTATTTTATTTTATTTAGTATAGAGTTTATGTTTAGTTTATTTTAGGTTTATGTTTAGGTTTTATTTATTTTAGTTTAGTTTATTTTAGTTTTGATTTAGTTTATTTTGTTCATTTATTTTATTTTAGGTTTAGTTTTATTTTTAGTTTATTATTTTTATTTTTTTATTTATTTTAGGTTTAATTTTATGTTTATTTTCTAGGTTTAGGTTTTGTTTAGTTTTATTATATTTTTTATTAGTTTATTTTATTTTATTTTTTAGGTTTAGGTTTAGGTTTTAGTTTAGATTTTATTTATTTATTTTATTTTTTTAGTTTTAGGTTTTATTTATTTATTTTATTTTAGGTTTTAGTTTAAGTTTAGGTTTAGGTTTTTAGGTTTTTAGGGTTTAGGGTTTAGGGTTTAGGGTTTAGGGTTTTAAAGTTTAGGGTTTTAGGGTTTAGGATTTACGGTTTAGGTTTATAGTTTAGGTTTAGGGTTTAGAGTTTTTAGGGTTTAAGGTTTAGGGTTTAGGATTTATGGTTTAGGGTTTTTAGGGTTCAATGTTTAGGGTTTAGGGTTCATTTAGGGTTTATGGTTTAGGGTTACGGTAAGGGTTTAAGTTTAGGGTTTAGGGTTTACTTAAGTTTAGGTTTAGGGTTTAGTGTTTTAGGTTGTTTTGATGTAGTTTAGTTTTTAGTTTAGGGTTTAGGGTTTAGGTTATAGGATTTAGGGTTTAAGGTTTAGGGTTTAGGATTTCTTTTTTTAAAATTAAGTAAACCAATAGGTTAGGTTTATTTAGTTTATTTTTTATTTTAGTTTATTTTATTTTTTATTTTATTTAGTTTAGTTTATTTATTTTATGTTTATTTATTTTAGTTTAAGTTTTTATTTTAGTTTATTATTTAGGTTTAGGTTTAGTTTATGTTTAGTTTTATTTTTATTTTATTTTTTAGGTTTAGGTTTTTTTTTATTTTTTAGGTTTTATTAGGTTTTTTATTTTTTTATTTTTTATTTCTTTGGTTTAGGTTTTAGGTTTCTATTTTAGATTTAATTTTAGGTTTTTTAGTTTAGGTTTAGGTTTATTTTTAGTTTATTTTATTTTGTTTTGTTTAGGGTTTAGGTTTAGTTTATTTTAGGTTTAGGTTTAGGTTTAATTTATTTTATTTTAGTTTATTTTAGATTAGGTTTATGTTTATCTTAGGTGTAGGTTTTTTATTTTAGTTTAGGGTTTAGGTTTTATTTTTTATTTATTTTTAGGTTTTCTTTTAGGTTTATTTTTTAGGTTTAGGATTTTATTTAGTTTTTATTTTATTTAGGGTTTTGTGCCACCATCCTTCAAGAACTTTGATGCCATTGGGAGCCCACGATAATACATTGCACACTTTAAAGCCAATTTTAGCGCCTTTAGACAAACTCCTCTTCCTTTTAGTTAGCTTTGTCGGTGTTGCATTTGATTGAATGCACTTCTTCAGTTCGAAGAAGACTTTTCGAGTTGGAGCACCTCTTCATCAAGAGGTTTCTTTAGCTCATGGTAGGTGACATCATTGTAGAAGCAGAAACTCAATGAGTTCCTTGATGATTATATTCTCGGTGGTGCCAAGAATGAAATCTGTATCGAACATCATGCCATTGAGATTCTTCTCAAGAATATCCATGGCCGTTCATGCTAAGGACTTTACCATCAAAACATTTGAGAAATTAATCAATAAGGCGGTTAGCCTATAAGAGAAAGCTAAACCTTTCCCGACCAATCATCTAGGCCCAAGCCACAGAAGGTATTTGAGAAGAAGCTAGGGACAATTGTGTCGATTAGAGGGAAAGCAATGAGAGTTGATGAGAGATGAGCTAGCCTCTTTTTTACCTCCTCTTCCACCTTGGCCATCATATTAGCACCACAATTGACCATTTCCACCACCTTCTACCCACAGTAGCATTCATATCCATCACCAGGTAGCTACTTTCCACCTACTCTTATCGATAGATTGAACAAGCCATATTCTAGGAAAATCTTTAAGAATCTCTTAAAGAAACTTGACTTTCAATTACTAAAGCCTAAGAGGCCAGAGGAAGTGGGCAAGAGTGATGATCCTAGCTATTGCCCCTACCACCACATGTTAGGCCATGTCTTTGAGGATTGTATTACTTTTAAGGACTAGCATGAGCGTAGCTACATTTTAAGAGCCATAGTTATCCTTAAAGAATACTTATTAAAAAAACCATCCAATTCTGTTACAGTAATCTTTAGGGATACTTGCGATCCTCTTAAGACCAAAGAAGGTTAGTATATCTTCCTATCCCGAACCTCTAAGAAGATTATTTCTAAGATCAAGAAGCTTTCCATCATGTACCTCCATCCAAAAAGAAATTAATGAAGAAAGTCAATTCTACTTATATATTGTTTACTTTTGATGCTTTTGATTTTATTTCTATTGAAAGCTCTCCCAGTCTAAATAAAAATAATAGCTCTAGTAGTTTTGGTCCTTTCCTTTTTGATTTAGAGTCAAACTATCCTTCTCTGAATCAATCAAATTCACATCATAAGATTGACTTCGAGATAACTGACTCTGAGGATCCAATAGGAGAAGCTGTAGGTATGCTTGATGAGAAGGTAGAACTTTCCACAAGCTCATCATTCCAAGAAATCTCTGAAGTCAACCTATCAGTGGCAAAGTTCTACCTCTAGGTAGCACCTGATAAAGGTAAGCAAGTCATTGGTTTCAATGTGATTTCCCATGGATAATAGCCCATTATAAAACCTAGTGAGCCTCTTATATGTATCAAATCAAGGCCTTACTTATCTTTGTACTTGGCTTCGGTGGTTGCTATTAAAGGGGAGGCATGTCACTCAAAGGATATCTTAGGAGTTACATTTAGTGACGACAACTTACTCTTAGGGATGACCGAGCACAACCACCTCTTTACATTATAGTGGATGTTGGTAGATATAGGCTATCTCGAGTTTTGGTTGACCCAGGTGTATCATTCAACATTATGAGTTTAAGAACCCTTGCCTACTTGAGTATCAACATCTCCAAACTCAAAAGAAAGGATAATGTTGAGAGGATTCAATGAACAAGCGAGAGGGCCTTGTGGTGTTTATTTTTTGGATTTATGTGGGGGGGGGGGGCACTACGCAGATCATAGGGGGGGTACTTTTTGAGGTGAGTGGGTACAACATTAAGGTACGATGTACTATCTCGAAAGATAGAGACATCACCCTACAATGGACCTAATCACATAATAAAGACTGCTAAGGCATGCTGGGTCAATGAATGTATGAGAGATTTTTACCCTTTTTTACATGGATGAATAAAGCGAGGTTTATATTAAACTAGGTTCTTAAGTTCCCTATGGACTTTAAGAATATTCGATTAAAGAAGGCAACTATCATCTCCAAAGATTTCAAGGTTAGACTATCAAAGGATTGGTTGTATTCGGAAAATCAATTGGGAAATTTCAAGGACAACACTTAGTTTTGGAATCCAAATGAAATAAGTAAGAAATTCTTATGATACTATGAAGCCTAGTGAGCATTCCAATCTATCCTCTGGTTGGGCTTTATAATTTTGAAGTTGATGAGATTTATATGTTTTGAGTTGAAATTTAATTAGATTTTAAGTTCTTATAATGCACCAACACAAGGTTGTGGCAATGCATAAGAGGTGATGATTTATGCTTGTAGCTCGAAGTAAATAGCTACCTTGGATCCTAAATCTAGGGAGCTTTAGTATGAGCTAAAACATGACCTAAATCTAAGTGACAGGTGGACATAAGGGTTTACCTCCACAAGAGAGAATAAATTGTCCTGCTTCTACACTTATAATCGCTTGGAGTGGCTGCCAGCTAACTCCTCATATGATTTTAAAATAATGTAGTCTGATCTTGTGAATTGCAAGATAGCTAGGGTAGTTATTTAATTAGAAAGATATTAAAGTCCTAAACACATTCCTTAAGAGACTAGAGCATGAGTGGTATGATCATATGACTTAATCTATAGATGCAAAATCTTTTTAAATTTTATTTCATTTTAGACACATCATTTTGATAGAGGCTTTAGGATTTCTTATGCCTAAATGCATGATGAAATAGGTTAGGGTCAAATCAACTAGAAGAAGGTGTTCTTCACCACAAGGGATGCCCTCATAGGTCAAGCATTCCTTTATCGTGCAAGGATGGATCCTTCATGTTCAAGAGAAAGATTATGCATGCATGATGTGAAACATACAACCATATAGCTAAGGGGTTGCTAAATCTTTTGATTATCTTATTTATATCTTAGGCTTTATGATGAGGTTATGAGTTGTTTAAAATTTAGTTATGAGTGATTAGTTTGGTAGAAAAGTTATTTTTATCCGAAGAGCTTACACATTAAAGCATAAATCATTTAAGAAAATATAAAAAGCATGTCGTCCTAATGTACAATGTAAACATAACATCAAACAATTATATAAAATATTATAAAAGAATAAAAGGTCGGTGCGGTCGGGTACCACCGTACAACCTAAAGGGAGAAAAGATGGTTTCTCCGAGCTCTACCCTTATACAATCTCAAATATGAAAGAATAATTGTTAAATGTTATGGGGGTCTTCTTTCTTCATATCTCCATTTTTGATTTGGTTCCTTCTTTTATTTGGATGGTGTTTTCCTCAAAGGCATCACAGGGCACCCCAAGACAAGTCTAGCCTTTGCTCATAATCCCCATAGCACTAATCTTAATTCTATTGCAAAATTACATTATGTGGGAAAAGTAAATCTAACTACACCTGCAAAATAGAGGTTAGCTAAATATACATATAATCCCAAGTAGTTGTATTTATAATTTGGACTTAGCACCCTACACATGGGTAACTAAGCCCACATGTCCTAACTTGGATTATGCTTAAGGATTTAAGCAACTTGCAAAAAGAGCATTCACATTTATTTTTAAGCATCCCTTAAGCATAATCCCTTATAGAAAACATGATTAAGCTAATATTGACCAATCATTCAGTCTATGGAGCATACACCTAACATCCAATAAAATAATACATCATAAAATAAAACATACATCACATCATACCATCTAACTTAGAGCTAGAAGTGGTGACTTAATTCTAATGTGTGTATTAAGGCTTGTGTGGTATGTCTTGTTAAGCATTAGTGTTACATTTTCTAAGTGTAGAAGGATTCAATTTAACATGAAAGGTTGATTTCACTAGTTTAATTGATTTGTGAATTTTAATTTTGTTTTCTTTTATTTCATTTGATTACACTTAGCAACTAAGTGTTATAAAAGAGAAAAAGAGGATTTCCCTCTTTCATCCATACCTTAAGTCACTTTCTAAAGTATATTAATTTGATTTAGTTCTCTCTTTAGTGAATGATTAAATGATTTAATTAATCCTAAGTTTAGGTTCACTTTAAATAATCTATTCAAAATGAAAGGCATCTTAAGATTAATTTAATTGAATTACTACCACATGACATATATTAAATCATTCCTTTCCATCACATGTAACATGCATATGATTTAATCTAAGTGTATCTATACATGAAACATATTTTAGCACACTTAAATGATGAATGTATGTGTATGTTTAGAATTTATATTTTATTTGATTGAATAATTTAAACATATTACTTAAAACTTTATCCAAATTTTTTTATACAAAAGGACATAAGAATAAAATTAAATAGACATGTGCCATTATTAAATCAGGGAAGTGAGGTAATCAAATGACCTCCTTGGAGCTAGCTAAAGCATCATATTCTCGAGATGTCTAGACTATATACCCATTTGCATTCAAACATATGTAAATTCATATACATGAACAAAGGTAGTAAGCTCCAAATCATATGGCTAATTAATTCAACAACTTAGTCAATTATGAATGCATGCAATTTTAATGTAAAATGTGATTTTCATTCACTAATCACATATACATATACATGTACAAAGATATAAGCAAGTACATGTCATTGTTAAACCAAGGAGGTGAGGTAATCAAATGACCTCCTTGGGGCTAACTAAAGCCTCATATTCCTAGCATGTCCAGATTATATACTTGCTTTTTGTGGACACACATGGATGTATACATAAATGAGGAAAGAAAACCATGCAAAGATTGTATATTTTTTGATTGAATCATTTATATATATGAATTAAAGCTCTATCAAATTCTAATGTTGAAATACATAAGATTGAAATCAAATGTGCGTACTTGTTGAACCATGGAAATGAGGTAATCAAATGGCCTCCTTGGGGCTAGCTAAAGCCTCATGTTCCGGGATGTCCAAACTATATACCCATTATCATTCAATCTTATATAAATCAACAACTGAATAGAGGAAAGAGAACTCAACATTCATACACTTAAGTTATAAGCACATGCTTTTCTTATGCATTTATAATTATCATCATAACACATATTATTATTAATTTAAAAGCTTTCAAAAAAATACATTTGGATTTAATAGTGATAATAGCCCATATATTAAATTAAATCAACACATGCAAGCTTACATAAAGGAAATCCATTTTATTTTACTTGATTTTGAAAGATGGATGCATGAATTCAAATGACATACCAAATTTAACATGATTGGAAGAGGACAATCAAATATAAGCATGTGATTCATTCAACCAAACTAGTTCTTAAGGATAATCAAATCAAATAAGATTATTTAAAGCAAAGCAAAGCTTCTTTATTAATTAAGTTTTGGATTTGATTTGATTTAAAGAGGAGAAGAGAAATCATCACTTATTATTTTAAACCCATTTCCACAATAGTGATTTAATTTAATTTAAGGAAATGTAATTAAGTTGATTTTATGGGTTAATTAAGTTGAACCCTTAATTAGATGAATTAATTACCCTTACTATGTCACCTTAAAGTAATTAACTAAATAATTATGAGCCAACATGATATGCATGGAAAATAAACTTGCAATGATCCTAGGAAATAAAAGGGGCCTAATGCAATTGGCTTATGATTAATAGTTAATTAGATTAAGGGAATTAATAATTACTCTTATGGTTTTCCCACACATATGGACTAACCATAATTTCATTAAACTCCTTTGGGTTATTAAACACCAAAGATCTACCCCATGATTTTAATTATTGGGCGATGTGATTATGATTTCAATTTGATTAAGTGATTAATTAGTTAAATCTTAATTAATTTTAAAAAAGGGTGAAATGAACTTAGGAAAGGGTCCAAACCCTATTCCTTAGTTCACTTAAAGTTGAATGAAACTTAATTAACCAATTTATTACTATTCATGAGATTAATTAATCATTAATTAATTAAAAGAGTAGTTAAGGTTTAATTAGTCAATTTTCTAATTGAGTAATAAATCCCAAGAAAATCA
Organism: Cymbidium sinense; assembly: GCA_021442155.1. Lineage (NCBI taxonomy): Eukaryota > Viridiplantae > Streptophyta > Magnoliopsida > Asparagales > Orchidaceae > Cymbidium > Cymbidium sinense. Next base: position 97,515,931 of record CM038230.1, on the reverse strand, counting down.
AGGAGGAGAGGTCATCCAAATTATCCCACAAAATTTGGCATTAATTCTTAAGTAATTAAAAAATAAATTTTGTAATTAAACCTTAAATTTTAATTCTGTTCATTAGTTAAGATCATTTTAATTAATTCTCCTAAAATACCTTTAAAATATATTTATATTTTTTTATTTCTATGATTTTTTATTATTTTTAGAAGTTTTAGCCATTAAAAATGATTAATAAGCCTAATTAAAGCCTAATCCCATGCTGGGTGACACACTTTCCACATGGCCGTAGATTGGCTACTTAAAACTTATCTAACACGCATGGTGGTATATGCTTTGTTCACAGATCCGATCGATGGTTAAATTCATCCTAGAGCTTAATAAGATTAAATTAGATAGATCTATCATATCTAATCACGACCATCTATTCCAATCACGATGCATGAATGTCACATGAGTGAGGGAGAATGGAGTTCGGCTCATTGCTCAAGCTTGAATCAACTCCAAAAGATCCCACACCTTCAACATCGATGAGGATCCAACATCAAGATCACATGAGATGCAAGTTTTCTTCAAAAGCTCCAACCCATTTTTCCTAAGGATCGCTTTGGAAGCAAACCTCATCTGAGCTCAAGGGGCTCAACGAGGAAGCTTCATCTAGTGGAGATGAAGCCGCTTGACCAACATTGGATTAATTGATGTTGGAAGGCCATGAATTGATGATTTGGAGCTCATCAAGTCCCACCTTCGAAGCTTGGGAGATGATTTTTCTTGCCGACAAGGCCTAGGGAAGGTTTGCAAAGTTAATTTGAGTTTGATGGATAAATGGGGAAGAAAATGGGAGTGTCCTATTTTGGGAAGGATGGGAATTGCATTTTTTGATGATGAATGAGCTTAAGAAACCTAGTAGCTTAGTCTTAAAGCTATGAGGAATGATTTTTGTGTGTTTTGGAGTGGAAATAAAGGGGTTTGTACCCCTTTATCTTGATGGGATGGTGGGTTCAGGTTTGTCTTCTAGTGTCCATCCGACCATCTCAAGGAGTGGAGGAGGTGAGTGAGTCGGCATGGTTGGTTGAAAGTGGAGGTGGCCCAAGGAGGAATCATGGTGTTATGGGTTTCAAATGCTTCAATGGGGAGGGTGAAGTGATTTCACCTCCCATGGGTCATGGCCAACCCAACCACCCCTGGTTAGGTGGATAGTGTCTTAGCTTAGTGGACCATTGGGAGAGTACCAAGTGGCCAAGAATGGAAATGACACCACTTACATGGGTGATTTGTCTCATGTGATGCCCTTGACCCAAGGGTAGAATGATTATTTGGCATTGATTTGATTTGGCTAGATTTGAAATGAGCCAAAGGGTTAGCCCAAATTTCAAGTCAATTGGAGTTGATTTGGCTCAATTTGACTCATTTAAGTCAAATTAGTTGGGTCAAGTTTACCAATTGGTCAAATTAGGTCAAACCAAAGGTTCAAGTTCATATGATCATTTGGGATATTTTGGTTCAATTGGTTTGGCTTTTAGTTTGGCTTAGATTTGATTTGCTCATTTGAATTCATTTGGGTCAAATGGTTGTTGACCAATTTGACCAAATTGGCCAAATTGGTTTTTGGGTGTTGGTTTGGGTTTAGTTGACCAATTGATGATGATTGTAGGCTTTGGTTTCAATTAATTTGGATTTGGTTTTTCTTTAGGCCAACTTGAACCTTTAGGTCAATTTGGGCTAAGTAGGTCAATTCAATTGGGTCCAATCATGGCTTTGGTCAAGTTCAACAATCAATTTGGAATAAACTTGAGTCATTGGTTGCAATCAATTTTATATTTTGATTTGACCCAATTTGATATTTTAGGTTAATTTCCCAATAATTGGGTTTGGTTTGACTCAATCAAGGTCAAGTCATATTCAAATATTGATTTTATTTGGTATGAATCATTGGTTTCAAGGGATTTTTTGGTCAATTTAGCTAGTTTGGGTTCATATGGGTTAAGTTGACTTGGTCAAATGACCAAGTTGACTTGGTTTGACCTAATTTGGGATAATTAATCAACTTAGATCAATCAATCATGATGGGAGGTTTTGATGGGCTTGGTTCAATCCAATTTGGGTAGGATTAAAAAACTTGGCTCAAATAGGTCAAATTGCCACTTTGGGTCAAGTGGACCAATTGGGTTTAGTTGGCTTTTGGGTTGAGTTTGATTTAGTTGAGTTTATATATGGATTTTGGATTGATACATTAATTCAATTGCAATTAACTTGGGTTCAAATGGGTTTTGGTTCATTTGAACATTTCAACTCAAAAGGGTTAAGTTGGGTTTGACTTGGGTAGATTTTGGTTTGGTTGATGATTGTAGATTTATTTAATTTGAATATGATTGAAAGGATTGATTCATGAGAAAATAAATTGAATTTGGGATTTGGAATGAAGGAATTTGGCCAAGTCCATGGAGTTGGGGTAAAGCTCTAAGTTTGGATTTTGATTTGGTTTGATTTAGTTTTGATGATTTAAATGTACATTTTATTTAAATTTGTAAAGTTGATTGAAAATATGATTGATTTGTGAGAAAATTAATTGGGTTTGATTTGATTTGGATTAATATTCGGCTAAGTCCATAGGATAGGTCATATGGCTTAGGAATGGTTTTGATTTAATTTGATTTAGTTTGATTTGATTTTGATCATTTAAATGTAAATTTGATTTATATTTTGGAAGATGGTTGAAGATATAAATTGATTATGAGAAAATCAATTGATTTTGGATTAATTTGAATTAAGATTTGGCTAAGTCCATGGGATAAGTCATATGGCTTAGGAAGGGTTTCAAGTTTGGATTTAATCATGGGCTTCAATCATTTGGTTTTGAAATTGGGGCTTAGATTTGGATTTGAATTTGATGTTTTAATTGAACTTGAGGTTTGGTTTGAGAAGGTGAATATGGATTGGATTTGGGTTGTAGGGTAGATCGATTATCTTAATCCCTAAGGCATAACCTAATCCTATGGTTAACCCTTCTAAGTCTTTAGGCTTAGGTTAAGTGTTTACCTAATTGTTAGAAGTGTCTTATTACTCGGGAAGTCTTAGTGTCTAGAAGACTCCTAAGTCTAAGATGGGAAGATTGATTCTGTACTTCAAAAGGAGGTCAACAGGCCTTAGGCTCCAAAGTGTTGCCCTTGAATATAGATGATTGGAAGACTGAAGACAAGTTTCACATTCTAGACTCAGATACATCTTTCAATACTTTGCTTGGGAAACCATGGATACATGAGAACAACATAGTTCCATCCTTTCTACATTAGTGTATGAAGTTTAAAATTAAAAGAAAAAAATAGAAATAAAAGGAAAAGAAAGAAAAGAAAAGAGAAAATGTAAAAGAAAATAAAAGGGAGCGGAAATAGACTTGGAGGAGGAAGTTGAGCCTCACATTAAATTACACCCACGGTTCATTACTCAATTTGAATATATGGATAGGACGACCTTACCTCCACTAGATAGAGGAAGAGGTCAGTTCAGAGGCAGTCCGAGCGGTGAAAAACCTCTTTAAAAGCCACCTAATAGAAGATCTATCCCAAATACCAGGAGTACACCTCCTATTCATATAGACTTTGAATCTAGTTCATAAGATGAGTATTATATAGTTAGCACACTAGCCAACTCTTCTCACCAGTAGATTCCCTTAGAGGTGACACTTGGGCCACATAGTGAGGAAGTCCGGGCTCCAAAGCAAAGCATAAGTGTATCCAAGTCTATATGTGAAATAGTTAGGAATTAGTTGGGAACCTTAGCTCTAACCCCACTTTCTCTCTCAAAAAGCTAAGGGTTTGGTAGTTAAGGAAGCCCCTAAGTCATCCACAGATGTGAAGACTCAGAGGTTCTTTCTGGGAGCATCATTCTCAAGTCAAGAAGTTGATGTAGAATTTTAGGATGATTCATATAAAGATTTAATAAAATTACCTTTTGATTAGTACTTATCTTTTGTTCATAATTTAGCAAAGAAAGGGTTAATACCACATACTTGGTCAAAGCATAGGTTTGACTACTTCAAAAGAATATGGAAGAACAAATGCAAAATCTCTCCATGAGGGACTAGGATTATGCGGTGGGTCAATGATGATGATGATTACTGCTTAGTCATCACCAATCATTTAGAATCTGATAGGTTCTTTTTAATCACATTAATTGATATGAGGAGCTGTGCTTAAAAACTTTCAATGATCCAAATGATTTTAAAGTCAAAGATGCATCACTAGAGTTTAAAGAAAAGATCAAGTAAACCATTAACAAGCGCAAGGAAATCAACTTAAGAATTGAAGAAGATCCATGCCTGACATACATCAATTATTTATTGAATGAAATTGAAACCAATGACTTAGTTATGCTATTGATTGAGTGTAAGGAATGCTTTGCATGGAGTTATGAAGATATGCTTGGATTGGCTCCTGACATAGCAATCCATTAATTAGCAAAAGAGCCTACTGCTAACCCTATCAAGCAAGCTCCTAGATGCATGCGATTAGACATAGAATAATATGTCATTTATGAAGTCAAGAAACTGATTAATGATGGCTTCATCTCGAAAAAAGATACCATACATGGTTAGCAATTCAAGAAAAGAATGAACAAATTCATATATGCTTTGATTTTAGGGATTTAAATAAGGCATGTCCAAAAGATGAATTTTCACTACTAATCCTAGAGCTGATGGTGGACATTGCCTAATCTCATGCAGTTTTCTCTTTCATGGATGGATCATCTGGATATAACCAAATAAAGATGACCACTGAAGATGAAAGAAACACTACTTTTAGAACCCATGATCAAAATATATTATATAAGGTCATGTCATTCAGCCTTAAAATTGTCGGTGCTACATACCAACGGGCTATGACTCGAATCTTTGATGAACTCATTCATCATCAGGTTGAGTGTTATGTCGATGATCTCTTAATCAAAAGTAGAGAAAAGGAAGACCATCTCTTTGACTTGAAATAGTCTTAGAATAGCTAAGATAATTTAACCTCAAAATGAACCCCAGTGTATTGCATTGGGGTAGCTTTAGGGAAATTCTTTGGGTTTGTTGTCTAACACCATGGAATTGAAATCAATCCTGAGAAGATTAAGGCGATATTAGAAATACCATCCCCTAAAAGTTTAACTCAACTCAGATCATTCCATGGGAAATTGGTATATTTAAATGCTTTATATCCAACATTTTGGGAAGATGTCAGCCATTCTCAGCACTTTTCAGAAAGAATGCCAAGTTCAAGTGGGATGATAAGTGTAAGTATGCCTTCAAAGACATCAAGCATTACCTGATGATGCCTCCGGTTCTAGCAGCCCCTATCTCGAGAAAGTCGCTCATACTTTACATTATTGAATTAGATGACTCCCTTGGTACTTTGTTGGCCCAAGCCAATGATGAAAGGAAGGAAAATGCACTCTACTACCTCACCCATCATCTAATCCCTCTTGAGGCTATTTATCCACTCATTAAGAAGCATTGCCTAGCATTAATCTTTGCATCTCAAAAACTACAGCACTACATGCTTCCTCATAAGGTGAACTTAATCTCTAGGATCAATCTACTATAGTATCATCTCACATGCTAGGCATGGTCACGATGGTCCATGATCCTCTCTCTGTTTGACATTACCTTGTACTTCTTCATGCAATGAAAGGAAAAATGCCAGCAGATTTCTTAGCAGCACACCCACTTCCTGTTGTCTCTTCGCTTAGTGATGATCTCCCTAATGAAAAAATCATGAACTTAGGGGACACTATCATTCACAACTGGGAGATGTACTTTGATGGTGCGGCTTCCTCTCAAAGAGGAGAAGAACCATAATCTACTATTCAAGGAAATGCAGTGAAAGGAATAGATCTCTTAACTCTATACTATAATCTTATGAGATCCTCATATCATCTATCCTATCCTTGCACCAACAACAAAGCCAAAGATGAGGCTCTTATTGCCAGTCTGGAGTTAGTTGTTACTCTAAGCATTCATAACATCAACATCTTCAAAGATACTAAGCTAGTTATCAGCCAAATTGCTGAGCCCTATAAGGTTATAACGTCCAAGATCCATCACTACCATAAGTACACCATGGAGTTATTGACCCAAATCCCAGAGGTTACAATTTGTAAGATTCCTTGAGGAGAGAATGTCATAGTGTATTCTTTAGCCATGATTGCTAAGGAGTTGGCATGTCCGGAGGATGAGTAAATATTAATAAAGGTCCAAAATTGACAATTTTGATCCTTTATTAATATTAAACTCATCAAAATGTACTCTCTTGAAGGGGAGATTGCCATTGCCAAGAAGAACGAGGAGTTAGATTGGAGGCAACCATTCATGGATTACTTAAATAAAGGAAAATTACCATAAGAGAAGTCCCAAGCCCATCAGATAAAGAAGAAAGCACTTTTCTATGCTCTTGTGGATGGTGTATTATACCGATGATCTTTTGATCATATGTAGTTACGTTGTTTAGTCAATCATGAAGCCCATAAGATAATGACCAAGGTACACTTAGGATTATGTGGAGCCAACCAATCCAATCTGAAGATGAAAATCGAGATCAAGAGACTAGTATACTACTGGCCATCGATGATTAAAGATTGCATGGATACGGCTAGGTGATGATGCCACCAATGTCAAATATAAGGTGTGGTCCTACACCAACCACCCAACATTCTATATCATACATTGGCCTCATGGCCATTCAATTGTTGGGGTATCGACATAGTGGGTCCAACTAATCCTACTTCTTCCAATGGTAATCAGTTCATCTTAGCTGCTACTGAGTACTTTTCCAAATGGGCAAAGGCAATTTTGCTCAAAGAGGTCATAGCTCAGCATGTGTTCCAAGTTTTAGGAATCATATCGTATATAGGTTCGGAGTGCCTTGATGAATTATATCTGATAATGGTACTACATTCAAGTGCACCGAGATAAGCAACTTTGCCCGAAGACCCAAAAACTTTGCCCAACATCAATAACTTTGCTTCGATAATTATATTCTACCATCAACTACCGGAGGGCAAACAGCTTAGCAAAAGCCTTCAACAAAACTCTCATCCAAATATAAAAGAAGATGCTCGACAATAACAAGCGATAGTGGTATGAGCTGTTAGTTGAAGCCTTGTGGCCTCTTGCACCACATATGGAACTCAACTACTCCCTTAGTATATGGGTGCAGTTGTTCTACCATTTAGAGTTCTCCCATCGCTAATGATAGTTGTGTGTAACAAGATCATAATAGAGCAGAACGCCAAGTTGAGGTTAGAAGAACTTGAAGGTTTGGAGGAGAGCTGGCTGTGACCATGCCAAAACCTCGAGTTGTACAAAGATAAAATGATTTAAGCTCATAATAAATTGCTCTGTCCAAGAGCTTTTCAAGTAGGAGAGCTTATTTTAGTTTTAAGGAGATGGATTTTTGTCCGTCATAAGATGGGAGGCAAGTTTGAACCCACTTGGGAAGGCCCTTTTTCCATAGAGAAGGCCTACTATGGAGGATCATATCAGCTTATTAATCATAATGGAGAGTTCCCAATGCTTCCAAACAATAGGCTCTACTTAAAGAAATATTATAAATCATGTTTAAAAATAATTACCATCAATGAAAATTCGATTTTGAATTCAATCTATTCCATGTTGAAAGTATTCTTGTTTGGGAATCCGCCACGATGTGTTTAGGGTAGATGTAAGAACCTGAGCAGCATCCTATCCTTCATCGACACAATACAAACATAAATTACACACAAACATATAAACCAAACACATATCTTTTATCTCGAGCTACTCTGAGTTGAGATAATGCCCCCAACGGTACTCACCAATAGCTACTCTAGGTCGGGCTAACGTGCTACCCTGCTAGTGTGTCACCCCAGTGGTGTTCTTGCTTTCAAGGATGTAAGTCTACTAAGCTTTCCTTCCTTACATGGCTCCACACTAATGAGCGCTTTGTTAGTTTGGTAGGTCTTAATGTGTGGCTGGTAAGCTACCGCATGTTGGCTTTGTTTAAGAGGATGTTAGTCTACTATGCTTTCTTCTTGGATTAGCCTTCATGCACTGACTAGGTTGAGTATATTTTAGGTTTAGGATAAGTCCCCTAGTGGCTCCTTCCCTCCTGACTACTTCAAGCCTCGGTCCAGTCCTTCCTCGGGGCTCCTGCTTAGTAGTCTCTCTAGGTCAATAGTAAGCCTACATGCTTTTTTTCTAGATTGATCGTTAAACACCAACAAGCACCTTAGGTTGGTTGGTTCTCACTATGCTAACAGATACACCACTCATGCTGATAGATACACCATAGGTTGGTTGGTTCTTGCACCTTAGGATACACCACTCATGGCGTAAGTAAGTTTTCCTTTTCCTTGTTGGCCACCATAAATCTATAAGCTTTCTTATCTAGGGCTCAATATAATGCCCCTAGTAACACCTCCCTTGTGGGCATTATATTTGGATCACATCCTTTACGGCCCGATTTAAACACTTCCCAGGTTACTATTAGATTGGACAGTTCCCATTTCTTAGTAAACACTCTTGTGAGTGGAGAATCCATCCTATGGATGTGCAGATTCTCCCTTGGTCTAGTAAATCTGAGATAGGTCAAGGTCCATTTAGTGGGTCCTCACACAATAGGGTCCAAGCAAATATAATATATATATATATATATATATATATATATATATATATATATATATATATATATATATATATATATATATATATATATATATATATATATATATATATATATATATATATATATATATATATATATATATATATATACACTTATTAAAGTTACAGGGTACCTTTTCCCCACTTTTCCCCAGCATCCTATCTTTAGGGTAGTAAAAACTCTGTGTGACTACTCTTGAGTTGATATAAGTCCAACAACATTCACTCAATTAAGCCTGGGTTTGATTTATTGTGCTACGCAATACCCTAGTTATTCCCTACTTTAGAAGATGTAAGTCTGCTATGCCTTCTTCTAGCATAGTCATTGCAGAAAGGCAACCACCTTAGTTTTAGCTCTACCGAGACTATCCATTTGGATTTGTAAATCTAAGATAGGACAAGTATGACATAGCCCCTTCTTAATGTGTCCATTGCACACCGACGTGGTCCATAAATTAAATCTAGCAAATTTGACCAAGCTCACATCCCAAGAAATGCCCTCAATTTGAAAACTAAACCAAATAAACCATATCAATTCACATGAAACAAAAATAAAATTAACCTTGACTACTTTTGAGTTGACATAAGTCCCTAGCGGCAATCACTTAGTAGTCGCCCTTGGTCAGGTTTGATTTATTGTGCATCCAATGGGTCACCCCAATGGTTATTCCTAGCTTTAAAAGACTTAAGTCTGCTATGCCTTTTCCTAGCATAGTCAGTGTATGCTGAAAGGAAACCCCTTAGGTTGGCTAGCTCTAGCGGTTATCCCTTGGATTTGTAAACCTGAGGTAGGTAAGGCTGATATAGCCCTTTCTCAGTGGGTCCATCGCACAATGACAAGGTCCATAAATTAATTCAGATTAAATTAAACCCAATCTAATTTTCCCTTGTGGAGTTAAATCACACCCTTCTCTCCAATGGAGCCCCAAATCATATATAAAAAAGTCAAGCAAACAAATCAAATTCAAAACCAACATCCCCAGTGGAGCTAAATTAAACCAACTCCACCCAGTAGAGTATAAATCAAAGAAATCCAACCAAACTCTTATTCCCAGCATATACATCCCCAAACAAATCTATGAAATCAAACTCAAATCCCAATCCTCAATGGATGGCAGTTTCCTTATTGGAAGGTTCATATATCGATCCCGACGAGCCATATCTCTAGCGGATATGCCTCCACATCAATTAAAATAAAATAAATTAAAGTCAATTCGATCTTAATGTTTGGTGGATTATAAATTTTTTATACCTAGCGGATCTTCTTTCCACAAATCATATAATCAAATCAAATTCAAACCTTATCCCTAGCAAATTCTCTTCTTATGCCTCACATAGACCCTTCACATGTCATGTCCAATGGATGTGTGATCCCTAGCGGATCTCCCTCCATGTCCTTGACATATTCTCATCAAATCTTATTTCTTCTCTTATGCACACCTTTAATAATTCAACCAAAAGCTAACAATGTATTCATTCATTACATCATCTTAACATTGTAATCAACATTTTATGATTTATGATGGTGCAAGCTCAAACTAACTATATAATTTCATGCTAAACATATTATAGTGTGAATTAAAACACTATATTATATTATAATATATAATGTTATATTATAATTTGCTATAATATAATATATTGTCTAACATTACACCTCATTAGAATCGCTTCAAAGGAACAAATAACAAAATTTTCTCAAAATATGAATAATGTTCATTTTAGATGTAAAATTTTTATTTTTCTATTAGAAATGGTACAAAATAGCATAATTTTGGTGTTGCTTCTTGGTGTGTGCCATGAATTTGGAAAAATTCTTCCATCACAACCTTCAAATTAACATTTTTTATTTTGAATTTTGACCAAATGTATTATAAAAAAAATTAAAACATACTAAAATGTACAATAACATTAAGTAACACACCACCACATTCATATATATGTGAAGTTATATTATTATGTACATTATATTTTAATACACTTTCATATTATATATTATCTTACATTACACCTTAAAATGAATCACTTTAAGCAAAACATTTATAAAATTTGTTTGAAAAATGAACTTTTATTTTGGATGCAAAATTCCATTCTTTTGATTAAATGACACACCATAGCAGCCCCCAATGATGTTCCCTAAAGCTTACCTTAAACAATTTGGCCAAATTTCATCATCTTAGCCTATAAATTAGTATTTTTATGAATTATACCAGTACTAACTCTACTACATCATACTATAAAAAACTAAAATATGCTAAACAACAAGTAGTAATACACAATAGTATGTTATAATGCATGATGCTACACTACATTATGGCAACCTATATTATAATACAATATAACATATTATATTGTATTATATTACATCACAAGGGATTTGCTTAAGATAAAAAATCATAAAATTAGTCTAAATAATAAAAAACTATATATTTTAGTCATATCACTTACATATTTTAAATTGAAATAATACATTATGATGTCATGCTCTACCTATTATGAATTTGGCCAAATTCTACCATTTTAAAGTCTAAGTTAACATTTTTATAAATAATGCTAGTGTAGGCTTGATTGTATGATTGTATTAAAATAATTTAAAATGCATAGAACAATATATTATGATATATCTTATACTATGCTACAACATATAATATTTATTTTGAACATAAAATCATACTTTTTAAACTATAAGTGGTATAGCACACCTTTGGTACTACAACCTAATTCCCACTTCAAATTTAATAAATTTCATCATTTGAATTATTAAATCAATATTTTATGATTTATATTAATATAGACTAGGGCACAACAATATACTAAAACATTTCAAAACATCTTATAATAGCCAAAAACATATCACTATGTGCTCAAATATATGATGCTACATTATACTATAATATATGGTATTATAATATGATTTATGGTTAGGGTTTAAGGTATTCAAGTCTCTAATAGTCAAGCAAAGTCTCTTAAAGATAGTTTCTTTAGATACCATAACTATGTTAGGATTAGATCATTCTTTAGATCTACTCCTAATGACATTTTCATTCAAGGTTTAGGGTTTAGGGTTAAAGTTTAGGGTTAGTTTAGAGTTTAGAGTTTAGGGTTTAGGGTTCAAGGTTTAGGGTTTGGTGTTTAGGGTTGCAGGTTTAGGGTTTATGGTTTTAGGGTTTAGGGTTTAGGTTTAGGGTTTAGGGTTATATGGTTTAGGCTTTAGGGTTTAGGGTTTTTAAGGTTTAGGATTTAGTGTTTACAATTTAGGTTTTAGGTTTATGGTTTATGTTTTAGTTTAGGGTTTAGGGTTTAAAGTTTTTTTTTAATAGAGAATAAATACAAATTCAACATTTATACTTTTCGATTTCATCAACCAAGTAACACACCAAAATTTTTAAGACATAATCGATGACATAGATAAAAAATAAACACGCCTAGAACCATCTCTACTGTAAAGACACAATTTCATAAGTAGCAGATCGGATTAGTCATTCTTCAATTTCTCTAGTTCTCATCAGAACCTCCCTGGTCTCTCGAGGAGCGGGATCCACCATCATATCTCAGATCTCTCCCTCCACCACCACCATGGTTTTATTTTTTGGGTTTATTTTTAAGTTTAGGTTTAAATTTAGTTTTAATCTTATTTTATTTTAGGTTTATTTTATTTTTATTTTAGGTTTATTTTAAGTTTATTTTTATTTTCTTTAGGTTTAGGTTTAGGTTTAGGTTTAGGGTTTTATTTTTTTTATTTTGGTTTAGGTTTTTTTTATTTATTATTTTATTTTTAAGTTTTATTTTGTTTAGGTTTAGCTTTTTTATCTTTTTTTGGGTTTAGGGTTTAGGCTTTAAGATTTAGGGTTTGGGGTTTAGGGTTTATGATTTAGGGTTTAGGGTTTAGGGTTTAGGTTTTAAGTTTAGGTTTAAGTTTTAGTTTAGGGTTTAGGGTTTAGTTTTTTTTTTTTGAGAACAAGTTGATTCAACATTTCTTCTTTTTGATTTCATAAAGTAATTTTTTTTTAAGATACATAGATAGCATTTATTAAATATAAGTAGAGTTTATTGACATATTATATTTTATTCTTTAATTTTATTTATAGTAGTAGGATATTTTTTATTTATTTTTTTTATTTTTTATTTATTATCTTTATATTTTTTAGCCTTTTTAGTTTAATTTTTATGGTGATGTTTTTAGTTATTTTATTTTAGAGTTTAGGTTTGTTTTTTAGGTTTTTAGGGTTTATGGTTTAGGTTTTAGTGTTTAGGTTTTATTTATTTTAGGGTTTATTTATATTTATTTTTTTTATTTTAGGTTTAGGGTTTTTTGGGTTTAGATTTAGGTTTAGAGTTTTTTTTATAAAATTAAGTTAGGTTTAGGTTTATTTAGTTTATTTAGTTTTATTTATTTATTTGAGTTTATTTATTTTTTTATTTTATTTAGGTTTATTTTTATTTTATTTAATTTAGTTTATTTTAGGTTTATTTTATTTTATTTTAGGTTTATTTTTTTTAGTTTAGGTTTAGGTTTATTTTATATTTTTTATTTATTTTGGGTTTATTTTTTTTTTAGTTTAGGTTTTATTAGTAGTTTTTATTTTATTTTATTTTTTATTTATTTTATTTTATTTTATTTTAGGTTTAGTTTTATTTTATTTAGGTTTTTTAATTTTTAGTTTAATTTAGGTTTTTATTTATTTTATTTTAGTTTATTTTATTTTTTATTTTATTTTCTTTTAGGTTTAGGTTTAGGTTTAGGTTTAGTTTATGTTTTTATTTTATTTTATTTTTTTTTTTATTTTATTTTTAGTTTATTTATTTATTTTATTTTTAGGTTTATTTTTTTAGGTTTTAGCTTTTTAGTTTAAGGTTTAGGATTAGTTTTGGTTTAGGTTTAGGGTTTAGGTTTACAGTTTAGGTTTGGGTTTAGGTTTAGGTTTAGGGCTTAGGTTTAGGGATTAGGTTTAGGGTTTAGATTTATGGTAGTTTAGGGTATAGGGTTTAGGTTTTTTAGTTTTTTTTATAAGAATCATTATTCAACATTTCTTCTTTTTTTTTCATCAACCAAGTAACACACCAAGTTTTCTAAGACATAAGTGATGACTTGATAAATCAGCATGCATAGTAAATCAAAACCTTAAACTAGAATCGTCTCTACTATAGAGATAGGTTCCATAAGCGGCGGTCGGATCGACCATTCTTCAATTTCTCGTTCCCAACCACCCGACCTCTCGAGTAGCGGGATCCCATCATATCCCGATCTCCACCACCATGGTTTAACCTCCATTGCTCCTCCCATTCCATAACAACCACTACTCGACCACCACCCATATCCACCAGCACCTCATCCCCACCTCCACTGATTTAACCTCATATTATCCTCATATCTAGACTAAGCAGTTGGAGTGATGTTCTACCATCAAGGTTTTATTCTTGGGGTTTATGTTTAGATTTATTAGGTTTTAGGGTTTATGTTTATTTTTAATTTATTTAGTTACTTGGTTTAGGTTTAGGGTTTGGGATTTAGGTTTAGTTTAGGGTTGGGTTTAGGGTTTAGGGTTTTAGGGTTTATGTAGGGTTTAGGTTTAGTGTTTAGGGTTTAGGTTTAAGATTTAGGGTTAGTTTATGGTTTAGGGTTTGGTTTATTTGGCTTTTTTTTTTTAAATTATGTAAAGCGAAAGTTTAGGTTTATTTAGTATATTTAGTTTATTTTTATTTATTTTAGTTTATTTTATTTTTATTTTATTTAGGTTTATTTTATTTTTATTTAGTTTAGGTTTTATTTTAGTTTACTTTTGGTTTAAGTTTATTTTTTAGTTGAGTTTTAATTTTATTTTTTATTTTTAGGTTTATGTTATATTTTTTATTTTGATGTTTAGGTTTAGGTTTTATAATATTTTTTTGATTTAGGTTTTAGGTTTTTATTTAAGGTTTATTTTTAGGTTTTATTTTTTAGTTTAGGTTTAGGTTTATTTTAGTTCATTTTATTTTATTTAGTTTAGGTTTTAGTTTTGGTTTATTTTATTTTAGGTTTAGATTTAGGTTTTATTTATTTTAGTTTAGTTTAGTTTAGTTTAGGTTTATTAATTTATTTAATTTAATTATATTTTAGGTTTAGTTTTTTTTAGTTTTGGCTTTAAGGTTTATTTTTTATTTATTTTTAGGTTTATTTTTTAGGTTTAGGTTTTTACTATATTTTAATTTAGGTTTATCTTCTTTTTATTTATGTTTAGTTTTATTTTATAGGTTTTTTTTATTAGGTTTATTTTTTTTGGTTTAATTTAGCTTTTCTTTATTTTATCTTAGTTTATTTTATTATTTTTTATTTTATTTTAGGTTTAGGTTTAGGTTTTAGTTTAGGTTTCTATTTAATTTTATTTTTTAATTTATTTAGGTTTGGGTTTATTTATTTATTTTATATTAGGTTTTATTTAGTTTAGGTTTAGGGTTTAGGTTTGTAGGGTTTAGGGTTTAGAGTTTAGGGTTTTAGGTTAATGATTTTAGGGTTTAGGGTTAGGGGTTTAGGGTTTAGTGTTTAAGCTTTATGGTTTAGGGTTTTAAGGATTATTAGGGTTTAGGTTTAGTTTTAGGTTAGTTTAGGGTTTAGTTTAGGTTTAGGGTTTTAGGGTTTTAACTTTAGGTTTAGTTTAAGTTTAGTTTAGCTTTAGGGTTTAAGGTTTTAGGGTTTATGGATTAGGGTTTTAGTTTAGGGTTAGGGTTTTTTTAGGGTTTAGGGTTTTTAGGGTTTAGGTTAGGGTTTTATAGTTTTTTAGGGTTATGTTTAGGATTTAGGGTTAATTTTAGTTAGGGTTTAGGTTTAGATTTAGGGTTAATGGTTTAGGGTTTAGTTATGATTTTAAAAAAATTAAGTAAATAGGTAGTTTAATTTATTTAGTTTTTATTTATTTTATTTAGGTTTATTTTAATTTTAATTAGTTTGATTTATTTATTTTAGGTTATTTATTTTAGTTTAGGTTTTTTATTTTATTATTTTAGGTTTAGGCTTAGGTTTATTTATTTTGTGTTTAGTTTATTTTATTTTATTTTTTTTAGTTTTAGGTTTATTTTATTTGAGGTTTAGGTTTATGTTTTATTTATTTTTTTTAGTTTTAGATTTTAGGTTTTTTTATTTTAGGTTTATTTTTTTAGGTTTATTTTTTTAGTTTTTGGTTTATGTTTATTTTTTTTTATTTAGTTTAGGGTTTAGGTTTAGTTTATTTTAGGTTTAGGTTTATGTTTTATTTATTTTAGTTTAGTTTTTTAGCTTTGGTTTATGTTTATTTTGTTTTGTTTATTTTATTTTATTTTAGGTTTAGTTTTATTTTAGTATAATTTGGTTTTATTTATTTTATGTATAGGTTTTATTTAGTATTATTTTATTTTATTTAGGTTTATTTTATTTTTTTATTTTCGTTTATTTTTAATTTATAGGTTTTTTTATTTTAGGTTTATTTTATTTTATAGTTTAGTTTAGGTTTTTTATATATATTTTATTTTAGTTTAGTTTTTTTATTTTTTATTTTATTTTATTTTTAGGTTTAGGTTTAGGTTTAGGTTTTAGTTTAGCTTTTTATTTTATTTTTTTTTATTTTATTTAAGTTTATGTTTATTTATTTATTTATTTTATTTTTAGGTTTTATTATGTTTAGGTTTAGGTTTTTAGGTTTTTAGGGTTTAAGGTTTAGGGTTTAGGGTTTAGCATTTAGGGTTTAGGGTTTGGGATTTAGGTTTTATGGTTTAGTGTTGTAGATTTTAGGGTTTAGGGTTTAGGGTTTAGGGTTTTGGGGTTTAGGTTTTAGGGTTTAGGGTTGTGGATTTTAGGGTTTAGGGTTTACGACTTAGGGTTTAGGGTTTACAAATTTTTTATTTATTTTTATTTTTTTAAAATTGTTATATTTTTTAAATTAAGTAAACTCATAGGTTTTTGTTTATTTTGTTTATTTATTATTTAGTTTAGTTTATTTTATTTTTTATTTTTATTTAGGTTTATTTTTTTATTTAGTTTAGTTTATTTATTTTAGGATTATTTATTTTAGTTTATTTTTTAGGTTTTCATTTACTTTTTAGTCTAGTTTTATTTTTATTTTATTTTTTAGGTTAATGTTTTATTTTTTTTATTTTAGGTTTATTTTGAGGTTTAGGTTTAGGGTTAGTTTTGGGTTTAGGGTCTAGGGTTTATAATTTTTTAGGATTTTGGGTTGTATGTTTAGGATTTACGGTTTAGGGTTAGTTTTAGGGTTAAGGGTTTAAGGTTTAGAGTTTAGGATTTAGGGTTAATGGTTTAGGGTTTAGGGTTTAGGCTTTTTAAAAAAAAAGTAAATAGGTAAGTTTAAGTTTATTTAGTTTATTTTTTGTTTATTTTTTATTTTTAAATAAGTTTATTTTAAATTTTTAATTAGTTTGATTAATTTATTTTAGTTTAGGTTTTTTATTTTAATTTATTTTTTTAGGTTTAGGCTTAGTTTTATGTTTATTTTTTTGTTCAGTTTTATTTTTATTTTATTTTTAGTTTTAGGTTTTATTTTTCATTTTGAGGTTGAGGTTTAGGTTTTTATTTTATTTTTTTTGGTTTTAGGTTTTAGGTTTTTATTTTTGGTTTATTTTTAGGTTTTATTTTTTAGTTTAGGTTTAGGTTTATTTTTTAGTTTATTTAGCTTAGCTTTTAGGTTTAGTTTATTTTAGGTTTAAGTTTATGTTTTATTTATTTTAGTTTAGTTTATTTTAGCTTAAGTTTACATTTATTTTATTTTGTTTATTTCATTTTTATTTTAGGTTTAGTTTTTTTTTTTTTATAGGTTGGGTTTATTTATTTATTTTAGGTATAGGTTTTACTTCATTTTATTTTATTTTATTTTATTTTATGTTTATTTTAATTTATATAAGTTTTTTTATTGTTAGGTTTATTATATTTTATAGTTTTGTTTGGATTTTTTATATATTTTATTTAGTTTAGATTTTATTTTTTATTTTATTTTATTTTTAGGTTTAGGTTTAGGTTTAGGTTTAGGTTTAGGTTTTAGTTTAGCTTTCTATTTTATTTTATTTTATTATTTTATTTTGGTTTATGTTTATTAATTTATTTTATTTTTAGGTTTTAATATGTTTAGGTTTAGGTTTTTAGGTTTTAGGGTTTAGGGTTTAGGGTTTAGGGTTTAGTGTTTACGGTTGGGATTTAGGTTTTAAGGTTTAGGGTTATAGATTTTAGGGTTTAGGGTTTAGGGTTTAGGGTTTAGGGTTTGGGGTTTAGGGTTGTAGATTTTAGGGTTTAGGGTTTAGGGTTTACAATTTTTTTATTTGTTTTTTTTTTAAATTGGTATATTTTTTTAAATTAAGTAGACTCGTAGGTTTTCGTTTATTTTATTTATTTATAATTTTTAATTTATTTTATTTTTTATTTTTATTTAGGTTTTTTTATTTAATTAAGTTTATATATTTTAGGATTATTTATTTTAATTTATTTTTTAGTTTTAGGTTTAGTTTTTCATGTAGTTTTATTTTTATTATTTTAGGTTTATTTTTTGATTTTATTTCTTAGTTTAGGTTTAGGTTTAATTTTAGTTTATTTTATTTTATATAGTTTAGGAATTAGGTTTAGTTTATTTTAGGTTTAGGTTTAGATTTTAATTTTTTAAGTTTATTTTATTTTATTTTGTTTATCTTATTTATATTTAGGTTTAGTTTATATTTTATTTTAGGGTTTGGGTTCTATTTTGATTTATTTATTTTATATTTAGGTTTATTTTAGGTTTATTTTTTAATTTTATTTTAATTTATTTTTTTATTTTATTTTTTTTTTTTACGTTTAGTTTTATTTTATTTTTTATATTTTTAGGTTTTTAGTTTATTTTTAATTTATATTTTATTTTGAAGGTTTTATTTTATTTATTTTAGTTTAAGATTAGTTTAGGTTTTAGGTTTAAAATTTTAGTTTAGTTTTATTTTAGGAGTTTAGGTTT